>JAHDVE020009949.1:0-18227 GCA_022606495.2 Halesus radiatus | reverse complement strand
TGTAGGAGGGAGGAAACACAGAGGCCAGCAGATCATTCCACAGCCGAGCTGTTGAACATAAGAACAAGTCGTAGAAGCGACCCGTTTTCATGTGACAAATGTCAACCGTGTGCAAATGTTGGGCGCGCGTTTGGCGGTTTCTCGACTATGCACCGGTGCTGAAGGGATCAATGACGCTAGTTCCTCGGAGCATCTTCCATTAAAATACCGGTAGAACAAGGACAGCATTCCCACCCGACGTCTGTGTTCCAAAGATTGCAACCCATTTGTTAAGATAGGCGAATCTATCAAACGGACCGCCCGTTTCTGCAGAGTCAAGGTTTTTTTTCAGATATTTTGGGACTCCCGACCAGAGGTGGCTGCCAAATTCTACAATGGGGCGAACTTGCGATTTGTACAGGGTCAGCAGTTGTGTACTATTAAAGTATCTGCGGGCTCTGTACAATAAATACGCCCAGCTTCTGAGAGGCTAACTTGATTAAAGGTAGCGTCATTCTACATCTTCATATATACGTTAAAAAAATAACAGAGAAAACTTCGGAAAGGGTGGTCAAGACATAGTCTGTTTTTGTTAAAATATTATTAATTTAATGCGAAATTAATGACATTAAAAGGGAGTTACTGAACACATACATGTTTGATAACTGATTAGTTTTAATTTAACAAATTTATAAAACCTCACGTTCTGTGATCGTGATGAAATTAAATTTCAAGTACTTTGAAGTGATGCCGAGTTTTCACTGAAAGGCTAGATTAATATTACGGAGAGTACGTCCTTTAGAAGCTCCCATTCTCAGTCGGTTCCACAAATAGTTAGACTCCTTGTGGAAACTTCACGAAACGTGTGTTACCATAACAACCACTCTAAACAAGGTATCAGTTGTGGAACTTCATTAGCCAGAGTGATAACTAACGATTGGATGAGAGAAGTTAGTGGAACTGTCATTCAATTACAAATCTCCCGCACATCATCTTATATGAAAATGTTACTTGGGAATTCTGTTCACGGGTGCAAATTATGCATTTAAACAATTTGAGGATCTTCCGGCATGTCGTCGAGTGATCATTGTGCTTCTTAAAATAGCAAGTTCTTTTATGCGCTGTTGTTTCTTAGAGTGGAATTGGATATTGTTTTATTTGTTATTATTATTATTTAGTACAAAATATACACATGCAACATTTTAAGGAATGCTTTGATTAATTTCTTCAAACGATTGGTAACTTTGTGGCGTCATGATTAATTAAATAATTAAAAATGCACTTTGTTTACACCACTTTTATAAAAATAAATAAATATCTCTACATGTTTCGATAGCAATGCTATCATCCTCAGGAATATAAGTGTAGACAAATGATAAATATTAGAACAATAATTTAAGAATATACAAAATAAAAGCATAAACAAAAATGAATTAAATTAGGTAAGTAATTGAGACTGAATGCTGTAGAAATGAGATCTCTGAAACGAATGTGTGGTAAAACCATGTATGATCGTGTGAAAAATGTTGAGATTCGTAAGGAATGCAAGGCTGATCTAAGTGTAATGAGCAAGATTAAGAAAGGGACGATTAGCTGGTTCGGGCATGTAGAGCGAATGAACGAAGAGAGGAGTGTAAGGAGAATATATGAAGCGAATGTGAATGAAATAAGAAGCCGGGGACGCCCGAGGAAGACATGGCACGATCAAGTGAATCAAATACTCGAGTCGGGCCGTGTAAGAAGAGAATGTATGAGGCGTTGTATGAAAGTGAATGAAGCAAGAAGTGTATGCCAAGGTCGAGTTGTTTGGCGGTCCGTCCTCTCTGCCTACCCCTGCGGGGAAATGACTTGGTTAATTAGTTAGTTAGTTAAATAATTGATAAAAAATGCTAATAATGAAATAATTATAAAACATTGACTAATACATTTATATTAGAAATTAAAACAAAAAAATATTATTATTATTAATATTAATATGAAAATAAATTCTGGAGATAGCTATTTTTTTAAATATTTGATTATTTATTAAATTTAATTCGCTATTAATACTTTTTGTAATTTCTAAAATTTCAAATTTATCTAATTGTAAACCGGTTAAAGGTAAGTGGTTTAGACAACGTACATTTTTAATTATTTAATGATTTGATAGTCCAACTAGAACAATTTTCCGTTTTAGGACAGTCAAACTTGTATGTACAAAATATAATAGAAGCCAATATGGGTTTCATTGATGTAATAAAACCCATAATGGTATTTCAGTGTAAAAAAAGGGAAAAACTAAATTAAAATATAATATAATGTTATTACAAAAGGACCAAAAATAAAAATAAGTTTAAACAATATAGATAAATTAATACTAAGTAATCCCACAAAACATTAGCGCATAAAGATAAACTGATGTTTTTTTAAATGTTTTATTGTTTCTTTTGTTTTTAGATGATTGCTTTACTTTGGGAAAAACAGAATTCGCTCTCCTTTCTCCCTAACTGGTGGAGCCAATCACTGATGATTTTACCAAGAATACCTGTACCTTTATTTTTCCAATCATCAGATATGAACTTGTATAGTTTTGGTTTTAAGGTTAAAAAAATGTTTCTGACGGAGTGTTTTGGTTGTGGGTGGTACGATTGGATCACTCCGTGAGTGGCGTGTGTCGTGAGAATGGTCGATAGATGGGTAGAGGTGACGTTCTTTGTGAGTGTTTAAGTTTGTTACCATGTTACCAATTTGGAGAAATACGAGGAGAATTGGAAAACTTAATGAAAAGCTACCTCAATAGAAAAAGTTGGAAAACACATTGTGTTATTATCAAGAAAAATCTAATAAATTGATCGGTTCTGTGCAAAGGAGGACGGTCCGTCTGTTTGACAATCCATTCTTAACAGACCGATTGTCATCTCTAATGCACAGACGCAATGTCTTACCATTACTATTTACTTATTATTATTTACTTATTATTATTTACCTATTATTATTTATCCACTACTTCTTGTTAACAAAAATATGGTGACCCTATGATTGTGGCTAATTGGAGCATAGATACTTTATGGCAGCTATTTGGGTTACAATGATATTATACGTTGTAATCTATAAATCTACGGCCCAACTTAAAGATTTACTGTAGATTTTATAGATGTTTATAGTTTGAATAACATTGGTGTTATTATTTTTATAAACAATAATTATTAATCTAAAACACTCATCCAAATTGAAAAAACCTTCCGAGCAAAGATAAATGTCGCCGGCAGGACTCGAACCCGCACCCTTCTAATGTCCGGTTAGATGCTCTACCGTTGAGCTACGTCGGCTTATCGCACACCCGCCAAGATAATCAATATATACTAGTGTTCCATTCAATAATTACTGTTTTTTAAAAATTATATTTTCACCTGTAAACAACCAACTTTATTAGTATGAGAGAGGCTTGTAACGGCTAAATCCCTCAAATAGATGGCGTCGAGACAAATTATGTCTACATTTTATTGGTGAAAATTGCTTTGACTTGTCAATATTTATTAATTGATAAACTAAAGTTCTTAAAAACTTAAGACAAGATTTTTGTGCATAGCGCAAAGGGTAACAATTATTATTTTTATAAACAATAATTATTAATCTAAAACACTCATCCAAATTGAAAAAACCTTCCGAGCAAAGATAAATGTCGCTGGCAGGACTCGAACCCGCACCCTTCTAATGTCCGGTTAGATGCTCTATTTATTTATTTATTGTTTATAAAAATAATAATTGTTACCCTTTGCACTATGCACAAAAATCTTGTCTTAAGTTTTAAAGAACTTTAGTTTATCAATTAATAAACATTGGTGTTATTTAAAAAAAATATAATATATCGTTTCACTAAAATTGTGTTGCCCCTTATCTCAACACGGGACGTCCTAGTGAGAGGAGTGGCTAATGTTTTTGTTTTTGTTTTTTTTTTAATTCAAGAATAAATAAATAAATGTAAGTGTGTGTTGATTCTGTTCCGCAGGTATTTCAATGTAGTTTGGTCGAAGAAACTAGCTGCATTGATCCTCTATAACACCCGTTCACAGTAGATGTCGGCTTCATGAGAACGGGTAGTTTCCTCCTTCATGTAATCCGGGCCTCTTCGAGACTCGCATTAATACATCCCTTCATACAGTCCCTTCCTTAACATGTCTCACAACGCTGTGAACGGTGGTGAAATAATTCCTCTGTATTTATACTGTGAGGTGCAACATTCATTTTTTTAAATATTTTTTTAAAGACATCTGCAGCATTATTGCATCTAAGTTTTCATATTTATAAAAATTATATAGGCAAAACTTACTTGTTTTTAACAACTTCATCAAATTGACAATTTAGTTTGTTAGTAGCGAATGTCGGAAACTTTTTAATTTTTAAACAGGTCTCAATGATCTAATTTAATTTGAACATAATGAAGTACCTGAATACAATACCAATACAAACAAGCGAGAGCGAGACTGTGGCATACTTCCTTCTAGGTATGTTGCGAAACTAAAACGGAGAGGGGAAGTACATTAAAATAGAAAAAAGGAGGGTTGTGCAGCATCATGCTATTCAGATCTGATCACCTAATGAAATTTCAAGCGGGCTCTGTGGTTAAGTGGTTATAGTCTTTGGCCACGAATCCGGAGGTCGCTGGTCCAAATATTGGCGTGCACAAGTAAATTTGATTAATTTAAGTAAATTCACTATTTATTAATTAAAAATAATATACTCTTATAGTATATTTGCGGTACGTTCCAGAGTAGTACATACATCGCCCTGGTAAAAGACCACGGTTCAGAATTAAAGTTTTGCTTGAACTGGTTTTAGCCTGAATATCCAGGTACTTCCCCATCCCCCTCCTCCCCTTCCACATCTCTTTTCCCTGATTACAACCGTCATCCTCACAACGTACCCCAATTTTGGGATTGCCATAGTCTCACGGTTGGGAGCAACTCTGACTTTTGTGTGGTACTCACATAAAAAATAAAAGAAAAACGCATTAGGTTTTTATATTTCGGATGCCGTAAAAGTGTACATAATATATAATATGAAATTGCATAGTACATATGAGAAAGCATAAAAAAGAGGAACAAATTTTTGGATTGAAGATAAATAAAAACTGAATAGCAGAATTTTAATGTACTCTTTTTTTTCACTTGGCTACTATTTTTATAATTTATCCAAGTAATAACAGTTTTCGCCGGTTTTCGGGTCTAACCCTCTTTAGCCGTGATAATATAAACTATTTGATACGAGCGAGCAACCGGGCGCCAACCTTCTGGCAATTAATCACGCCAGTGTCCCCGCTATGACGTCATTAGCTGCTGACGCCCGCATTCGTTGGGATGATAGTAACTGGGTAGACTATATGGGGTTAGTAGGTATCTAGGGGGGAGGGGGAGAAAAACTGCGGTTCGTCAGACCACTCTGCTGAATGATTTAAGTCGATAAAACTACAGACAACATTTACCAAAAATACGATTCAATCGACAAATCACTAAGGTTGGCCCTATAATAGCCAAGATATATTTATATTTCTCTAACTAAACATCACGCTGTTTTCCGAATGGATGGGCAGAAAGCATACACAACTTTGTCTTGGCCCGTTTTCCTTGCTTCATTTACATTTATACATCGTATCATACGTGCTCTGTTTTTTTTTTAACTTTTAACGTGACTCGATTTAAGTATTTGAATTAATTGATCGTGCCATGTCTTCTTCGAGCATCCCCATTTTTATCTACCATTTACTTTCGCGCGATATTCGCTTCGCACTTCTTTCTGCATTCATCCATACAAATTCACTAAAGATATACATATAATATCTCTCTTTAACTACTTGGTCAGTGATTCCCAAAGAGGGTGATATCGACCCCCTAGGGGTACCAAGATTCAAGGGACAATGCTATAAATGAGTGAGCGTAGGCAATAAGAAGGCATTGCAAAAAAAATGACGTTATTTATGTAATAATATGTATGGCATAACATTATTGTTTACGAAATATTGTGCAAAATGAACATCAAATCCGAATAATTTTTAATACGGATTATCTTAACGGGGCTTAATCAAGTTAATTTTTTAAAATGAGCTTGCAAAATTCAGATGGGGCGCCGAAGAAAGTTATACTAAAATGTACCTTAATAATGACGTTTTAATATGATTTTCTCACATTTGCTTGATGGCAATGTTTTTAGGTACCTACATGAAAAATGGCAATACCCGAAATTGAAAAAAAAATTGCGGATATATTTTAGCTTTTTTAAATAACATCAAATATCAGAAAATTATTTTCAAATGGTATTCATCAAAACGATAGAAATAAATTTCCTAAATTATATACATAACGAGAACATGTATTTGCCAAACTGAAGAGCTTTCTATTTCCGGCCAGAGTGGGACCAAAATTGAAAGTCCGACTTTTATTCACTCAAAATAACATAATTAATAGGGTTTGTGTCCAGCAGAGACATCGTTATAGCGATGAGCACTGAGCACACTCCACGGGTTTTGTACCCATTAAACCCAAATTTAATTTAGATGACTCCGCATTTTCAACAATTTTCGGGAGTTTCCGAATTTATGAGTGCATCATACAAATTTCGTTACTTTTTTTCACTTTCCTACCGGATCAGAATCAGACCTTTGAATTAACTTTGAAGGAAAATTAAAAACCATATCATTTTTTATAGGTATGTATATGGATCATTTTTATTAAATATTATTAAGTACATAACATTGAGCGGATTAGATGTTCTCAGAGATCTGAACATCCATGTACTTGCCACCGTCAATCTTACAATTAAATTCAATTCAATTCAATTTAATTCAATTCAATTCAATTCAATTTAATTCAATTCAATTCAATTCAATTCAATTCAATTCAATTCCATTCAAATCCATTTAATACAATTCAATTTAATCCTTTATTCCTTTTAAAAACTTTTTAAAATTTACATTTTAAGGCATTTTTATAGATATTATTAGATAAGATAGGATATGCAACACCCAAAATAACTACTTAAAATAAAAATTATAAAAATTAAAAGAAAGAAAACAGACATAGAAAATCTCAGTAAATTGCATACAAGGCATACTGGTATTATACAAGTAGTAACAATGCTTTATTTTTAAATGCAGCTTCATTGATTCTAAATATGTCCATATCTCAAGTGATTCTATTTAACAGTAAGATTGGCTTCCTAGGAAAGCGATGGTCAAAAATATAATATATAGATGAATTAAAATGGTGCAGCTCTTCATTAACGGTGTCAAAGTCACAAAGCTCTTACCAATCCAATTTACTCTTTTTTTTACATTAATACCGCACAAGAGTCTCAACTGCTCCCAACCACCTGGAGCAGTGAGACTATGGCATCCCCAATTGGGGAATATTGTGAGGCTGAAGGTATTGGGAAGGGGAAGGAGAAGGGGAAGAGGAAGGTGAATAAATACCTGGCTATTCAGATCTGGTCACCAAACACGGCTAAAGCTATTTCAAGCAACGTTTCAATTCTGAATGGTGGTCTTTCACCGGGGCGATACTGAGAGAATCTTCCACTTTGGAACGTGTGCAAATATACTATATATTATTTTTATATTAATTAATTGTGAAACAGCACAAATTAATTAGATAAAATTTACTTGCGAACGCCGTGATTTTAACCCGCGACCTTCGGATTCGTAGTCGAGAGCCTTACCCCTCGACCATGGAGGCCTTCAAATACATGGTAAACTTTGTCAAAATCACCTCTACCAAAGATCTACGCAAAGTACCATCATCATATCCTTACTGATGGTACGATGGTCCCATTAGGACTCGAGGTATCAGTATGAAAATATTCAAAACACAACGTTACGCACATATTTAGCATATGGTCCTCCTCATTTATACAAAAAAATATTGATGTATTTTAATTTTTTTTTAGTTTCGTTTTTAGTGAAAAATCACTGCGTTTTGAGTGTTTTACAATAAATCAACCCACTTACAACATTTGAAAAACTTCTACACAATTTCAAAACCAGTAATGATTCTTATAACTTTAACAGATTGCAGCAACCAATAGTAAAAATATTTTTTCACCAACCGGTTTCACTTATCCCAAGCTTGGTCAGAGCAAAAATTTAAAATTAAATATACATAGAGTAAGCGTGTTTACAGGTGATACAAAACAGAGCAAGAGGGAAACACAATATAAACTGATACAATAAAACAGTGAAAAAGAGATATACTTTATCAAAATAAAGCTATTGTTTTCTACGAAAAAAAAACAATGAAGTTGTTTGGTGTAATATTCGATGCAAACTGGCATATTTTTCTGGTTAATGTGCTAAAATATGATGACTTAGGTATACTCGTACATCCACGCCTGTCACGTGATAGTCAAGTTTATAAAAAGTTGAAATAAAAACTACTTGGCCGAACTTTCAAAGAATTTCGTGGATTAATTTCACGTTACAAAATTGTTTACCATACCACGCTTGGGTTAAAATATTTTCAATAAAATTTAGAGTTGATCAAACATCTATCAAAAAGCTGAAAGCATTTTTTGCAGTAGGAGAAAATATTTTTATGAGAGCTCGTGAATTGATTTCCCGCATATATGTGGAACGCTTTGACGGCCCTTTGGGGTCCAAAATATTCGCTTTATCGACAATTCAAAGCGTGGATGAATGTCCACGCGTGTTTATTCGAACGAAAGATTATTTGTCCGCCAGACCGAACGAAATCGTCCACTTTGAGGATTGCGTTTTTAAAATATCCGACTTTGACAGAGTTGCGTACATTTGATATATTAGATTAATCATAATTTGATCCGGTTTAAGGGGGATACGAAACGTTTTAATTAAGAGTTTTCCCTACGAGTATCTGAGTATCTGCCAGTGAACGTGTCCGCATGGCTTTGCTGTGATATTATTTCATTTCGTTAGCAAATTTGTCTTTGACTTGTTTGTGATTGGTCATGTAAATATATACGGAAAATATTTAATCACCCGTAGATATGTATCTATTAGTCTGCCCTTTACTCTAAGCAAATGTTCTCGTGTGTGCAAATATCTTCATTTAAGCTACAGATTTGTACTTAACTTAATGTAGTTTTTATTGGAAACTACAAACGAAGGAAAAAGGAAGGTTATTTTCTATTAAAAATACTTGCCGACCTCGTCGACCGATACATTTTTTTAATTAGTAGATTTTTCTAATGTACAGTTTTGACGAAAATGCAACATGGATTTAAATCACATAATGTACGATTACACCCATATGAGTTATATATCAACGCGATCGCACATAATGCTTAAGTGGTATAGTTTTGGTGCCACTTTTGTTCTGAACTATTAGTAGACATGTGGGGAACTGATTTTAAAAATGTATTGTTTTCATTAATCGATTAAAAATGTAAACAACGATGCGCCATCACTAATCCACGACATCATTCAGCCTTAAATTGCAAGGATTGGAGTGGAGGTCTCAATAATCGATAAGATCATGGAATCGATGCGGTGGGAACAGGGCAAATACGAAATCTATCGCTTCCGTTGTTCGTGCTTCCGGAGAAGTATGGGACTTCCTGTTAACAGGGGGATGAAATAAATATCACCGGATGCGGAAGAGATTCCACGATATGTTCAACTTTCTTTGATAAATCTTTTAAACGAATGAAGTTTCTATTGAACGTAGTGGAAAAGTCACGGATTGTGGCGGTAGGTACTCGTACTGCGAACTGGTGATAGAGTTGCTTTTTAAATAAAAAGTGTATTATAAATGTACTTTGTTTACGCCACTTTATAAATATACATAAACATTTAGATGTTTCAACAGCAATGCTGTCATCATACAAATCGTTTGAAGAAATTGTAATTTGAAACTGCGTCTGAGCTCTACAGAAAACTCACTGGCACAACGCGGGTCTTCTTCTTCTTATTCGTATGGTGGAGGAGAGTTGGTAGAGGTCATAGTGGGATGCTGAGGTTATTCAGCCAGTCGACAGCAGCGGGAGTCACTTGGTTCAGCACGGATGCACCGTAGGGAAACTGATGAATGGGGCATTTTTCTACGACTTGTTTTGTTGTTTGAATAAGTTTTCATTCACAAAGTTCGGAATACTTTAGGCCCATTTATGGATCATATACACACAACGACTGAGACTGCAGCGGATGCGGTTTAACGAGGTCCACGTCTTACGTTAGAAATAACCCTGGCAATTTAATAGTAGAGTCTACAACAAGGTGCTTATTTTTCACGTCCGAGGTCTGCCACCGAGTTCGACATGACTCTTTAGAGGAGTATCGTGATAGAAGCGGTCTTGCGCTTTTAGTCCAAAAAGGTTTCCTGGACGTCAGGTGGCTGTAAACCACAACAACGCAGCTGTAAACCATACGCTTCACGCAAAGTCTGAAAATTCAGATAATTTTAGGTTAGTTTTTTTAGTGAAACACTAGTATTAAGGGCATCTACTTTATAAAATTCTAACGAAATAATGCACTACTTATGCAGGTGGTGAAAAGGTTGAATTTCCACTTAAAACCGGATACACGTTTCGATTTGCGTAAAAAAAAACAAAATGAATGTTTTATTTCATTTTTTAAAGCTCAAGCATACATATTAAAAAAGAAGTGTTTTCAGTCATGTTCTAAGAAACTTAAATTACCACAATGAACAATATTACAATATCCGAAAAAGGGTTAATAAACAGGAGATTTTGCATTTCGTCCAGGTTTGATACTTATATTTTTCTATGCTTATAAAGAACTCACCAAAAAAGTACTCTGTTAATCCAAAGGCCAAGGTGTTCTACTTGCAGTATGTATTTAAATAAATTTTCAAATTAAAAACAAATGATTTTGCATTAATTCGCATTGCATCGCCTTGCACCCAAATAAAGCGCTAAATGTCACTTTGCAGGTTGCTAACGCAAACAATACTACAAATAATTTAACCTAACCTAACATAACCTAACCTAACTTAACCTAACCTAATTTAACCCATCTTAACCAAAACTAACCTAACTTAAGAAATATCTCGAGGTAATCATTAACTAAAACAGAATATTATGGAACGCATTGGCGTAGGTACATACCTGTGTACTCACAATTGATATTAAATGTTGTTTTTAGGCTCCATGTATGTAAGAATTCTTTTTTTTTAATGGCCTGCAAAAATAAACTATGTAATAAAGATTGTAGGTAGACAATTACTTTTATTGATCGGTTCCAACATCTAAAATTCAAATTAGGAGTTTGAAAAAGTGGAACGAATCACGTAATTGAAAACCTCCCAGGAAGAAAAACCTGTATGAGAAATCGATCATGTTTAAGAAATGATTTCATTCATTATCATAGTTGCGCACTGACATCCATTTTTCCATTTGTTTGGGGTTTTAAGGGCCAGATATAATAGTTTGACCCTTTGAGGGCCGCCATTTTAGGTAACATATATTCTTACATGTTACCTATACACGCGTAGAAAAAAATATTATCACAGATATAATAACGACTAAGTGTTATTTAGTTGCCTTTTCCGAGGAGGTATTAAATTAAGAAAAAAGATGATTTAATTTAAAAAAAACAGTATAAATAGAAGTAATTTCTTCAAATGCTTGGTAACTTTGTGGCATCATTATTAATTATATAAATTGAAAATACACTTTGTATATACCACTTTACTTAAAATATATAAATATTTCTACATGTTTCATTTTCATTTTCATTTTTAGCATTGCTATCGAAACATGTAGAAATATTTATATATTTTAAGTAAAGTGGTACATACAAAGTGTATTTTCAATTTATATAATAAATAGAAGTGACTGTTTCGATTAAAAATATAATCATAATAGATAAGTTTTTTAAAATTTATTGCATGCCAAATTTGATAGTGTTATTATTAAGGTCTGGAAGTATTATAGTTTATTATTGTGACATCTGTTTCGGCGTTCGGTGCCATTTTCAAACTGTGGTCAGGCAACGGTGAGACGATTTATTTATATGATTCTATTCACCCCTAACCACTTTCGATTTACATGGTGCCAAAAATGATTTATTACCGGTGAAACCGATTTACTGAGAAACCAATTGTGATTCTCCATTCTGTCGGGTACTTACATTTGGAATCTGTTTACCCCGCAATAAACACAATATTTTCTTAATTGATTTATAATGACGTGAAAGCTATTGATATGCATTTTATGGTTTAGATCTTGTGAATATACTGAGTAGTGGAAAATAAATCATTTTTCTTACTTTACGTGGCCAAACAGCAATTTGAAAATGGCCTTGAACACCGAAATAGCAGTCACAATAATAAGAAGCAACAATTAAAAAAAAATTATTCCTCAAAACTTAATAATAATATTACTATATTTGATTTACAATAATTCTTAAAAAAAAAATAATGGTGTCCTACGAAAAAAAAATTAATAGAATGATGTTAATATGAGAAAATTTCCAAATTTTTAATATTCGATATCTCTCAAACTTACATAATCAGTAATGCAAAATTATGTTAAAACTACTGTTTTACAAAGTTTGAATAATATTTTCGGGATCGCCGCTTCAATTAAGAAAAATTGGGAAACCTCATGGAGTCCATACAAATGTTTACCTCACTGAAGTGCGATAAGTATGAAATCAAAACTACCTTTTCTTCTGGTATGGACGGAAGAGTAGGACAGATTTAAATATTATCAGGATATTACTAAACGGACAAGTTTGGCTCTCTTTAAAAAAATCTGTAGGTAACCGAATCATTATTTGGCCAAATGTCTAAAATATTATATTAATATTAACAATTGTATATTTTTCATACCAGAGTTAATCCTGCTCTGGTAACTAGTAATGTCGAATAATGCTTATGCTCTACCACCGTTATGTACAACTTACAGCCCGTTACATCCTGTGGCACGGAGAGGTTGTATTTTTCAGATCCTTCATACCCAGACAAGTAGGCTTTCCGTTCCGTCTTTACAGACGAATCGATTATTCCGGGCAGCAGGCAGACTCACGTACAATATTGAATGGGCCGGCGAAACGGCTCCAGCAAGGGGTTTCATCAATCAGCATTAGCGGGAAAGAACGTGCTATTTGCCGATATATCGCACAAATTAATGGAAAATACCGCGTTTTTTCGTCTAAAGGTCAATTTTTTGAGGTAATTTATTAAAATACCCTTTTCAAAGACGTGGGTGATGAATTTCTGTACATTTCAAGGTAATTGTTTTAAACGTTTCAGCTTTCACCACATTTGAAGCTTACAGTGACAGCACGTATTTAGTTTGATCTACACTTCAAAATGTGGAATAAGAAAGAACACAATAATTGTGATGTCAGCTTGGTTCGTGATCCAAAAGTCTGGGCATTCGGCTCTTAAATAGACAGAGAGCACTGTATTTTCATTGGTTCTCTCCGGGCCAAAACCAATGGTACAAAGTCCCAGGCTACATCGGTTTCCATTCGAGTCTAGTTGGAAGGATAACACATTATCTGGTAAGACGGCACAATTTACAAAAAATATCGTTTCCAAAAAACAAGGAAGTTATTATTAAAATAGACTGGGCGAGTGCACAGCGGGCCACGCGCAAAATTTTACCATCGTCGCACTACAGAAATATTAGGCCGCGGGAGCTCGGTGTTCCAAACCCGTTGTTTTGAAAAGTTTAAATTGAGTACACCAACGAAGCCCCGCAAGCAAAATGTAATTATAACAATGTTACGAAATGTACCTACACGGATTGCACCTGAGCACAGTTCCGTGGATTATTAGATAAAGCCCAGCCAAGTAATAAGGCTTAAGTCACGTGTTGGAACAGCCTTTAAAACACGTGCAGACTTTATTGATAACCTGGAATAGAAGTATTAATTGCCACCCTCCCACTGTCCGCGCTCCTGCCGCAACCAACTCTCAGAAGGAGACGAGTAATTAAAAGGATTCCTTCATTATTTAAAATAAATTCAATCCTCAAATAATATTTATTCCAAACAACTTAGAACATGCGCCAAATCTAATTAATTACATATTAGAGAGTCTGGTATGGGTCCCATCCCTCCCGCCGCCTTGGGAACGATTCATTGTATAACCGACACTTCTGCCATAGGTCACCCCAAATGATTCGCTACGTTCGGGTTCATAGGGAGAGGTTTGTCTAGGTCTTGACGGCGGATGCGTCTGTCGACCGGCTGAGTAGTGACCCGGATCGGGAGAGACCGAGTAAGGGAGACTCCTTGACTTATCCAGCCGGACTCTCTCGACCCCTCGCCTTGCACCGCGGCGGGAGGGAAGGATTAATACGTGCATCACTCCTGGATACACTGCCTCCCAGAATCCTACCCACCCCTTATACTCTTCTCCTTCTGATAACTTCCTCTCCTTCCTTTCAGGTAGGTACACGTTATTCGAAAGAAATATAAATAACGTGGATACTAACATGAAAAATCAGCTTCATCCAAGCTTCATAAATAAAATTAATCATATAAAAATAAAGTTGAAGCATGTAAAATCTTTGAACTTATTTGGTGACAATATTTTGCATTCAACATTTTAAATTTTTCGTTTCTTTGGCCATCGTGCAAACAAACAATATCGTAATTGCTCTATCGTATTTTTACATACACCGAGTTTTAGTGATATACTCGTATGTAAATAAACATTGTTATTTGTAACTAAATAATCCATAAACTTTATTGCGTATACCACACATGTTGTAAACACATTAATTAGAGATATTTATATGCCGATTGTACATATATGATACATTATATATGGTTCTTTCATGTAAATATTTTGTTTGCGATTCTAATAAATAAAGAAATAAAAAATCCTTTTTCCAAACATTTTTCTTTTACTTAATTAATACGTGTGGAACAAAAAGTACTGCATTTTTCTAATGTTTTAGAGTTAAATGTACCTATATTTAAAATCTTATTGTGAAAATTCCATGTTGGGTTAAAAAATATCTGGTTCAACGTGATTTTTTCATGACATCAGAGCTCAAATTTGGAGAGTTTTTTTAAACAGATTTTTTTACCTGTTGATTATTGTATCACATTTCGTTTATCTATACTAAAGGCTACATCCCTAAATACGTTAATATATATTTTTTAAATTACATTCTAAGGTTCCTACCAATATATTTAAATCACTTACTCCCCAATAAAAGTCACCTACCTACTTATCGTTACCGCATTAAAAATACCCGTACGTACAACGGAAGTGCCTATTTACCAAAATTATTTTTTTTAATCTATTATCGCGACACCTCGTCTAAATGCTAATTCTGCCGTTGAGAGAATAATTGGCGTATTTTGGCCACAGCCTCCGATAACATTTTTTCTTTCTGTGGTAGCATCAGCCCCTCCACTGGATTGGGTAAATAAACAAGCGGTGGCCGGAAATCCCCCAGATGTTTTTATTTTGCCGTTGCCTCATCGACATCTTTGGATACTTTGTTCACAACATAAACAATCATTATACGGGGCCTCCGTAAGATGATGGACAGTGGAAATAATAATATTATTAGTCAGATTTTAGACTATCAGGGTGATGCCAAAGCAAGTGCACTGTCTTCGGCAGACCAATTATATGCATAAATTGCCAAAGAGATAAACTAATGTCCGTCCTTAATTTTGTAATAATAATAATAATGTTTTATTATCTTTTTAACAAATTAAAAAATCCTATATAGGAGAAAGCAATCAAGTTGCGTCTTGACATTATAATTTAAATAAATAAACAAAAATGTTTGTTTTAAGGCACTTTATTTTATACATATTTTTGTATTATCGACCATTATATACCATAGGTAAGACCGCGAGACACGAAAACATTAGAGTGAAATAATACATTGGATGTTCAACAAGTATAGGCTTTTCACAACTTGCCGAACACTTAATTGCTACTAAACATACTTAAAGGAAATACGGGAGTGTAAGTAATACATACGAGCATACATGGAATAGGTTCACGCCTTAATAACTTAGAAGCATTACAAATATCAAAATCAAATAAAAATGATTATGGCCAAATTTTAAATAAACAATAAGATTTATCCCAAAGTCCCATTTTAAGAATGTTCTGTTTCTTCCTCTCCCCTTCCCATACCCCTCTACCAACCAGTCTCTAATGATCTGTCCTGTTCTACTCTGATATACTGTCTCTTTCCCCCACTTTCACTCTCTTCATCGTGATATGTCTCTATATGTTAATTTAGTTTATATGTATACGTTCCTGATGAAGGTTCAGTTCAACCGAAACCGGTCGATAGAGCAAAAATATAAGTAAGTGGCTTAAAGCAAAACAAAACAAAACATTGTTTCAAAAGTAATGATATCCTCATTGGTATTTCCCGCGCTGGGGATTTCATTTACAAAATGTGAAATTAAATAACATTAAATTGATACGAAAAAAGTAAATTCAATCTTAAGTCCCCCCACTCGGAATTTCGGTGCACATATTACCAACTCCCCTTTAAAACTTTTACGCACTTAATAAAATATGTGTCATTTTTTAAAATGATCTCTATTCAGGTCTAGTTAAAAAAAAGTAATTATTTGAATTTTACTCCATTGATAGAAAAAAATCGGTGATTCTGTTATTTAAAATACAGGCATAAAAAAAAATCACGATGTTTCTTTAGCAGTATTGAAATTTTTGTTTTCTTTTTAATACGTCGTGTTTTATTACATATTTTTAAAACGGTCGCTTACGCCCTAAGCAAAGTTTATATTAGCGTGCCCCCCCTCTCTTCAGTATTAAAATATCTCCTTTTCAAACAATGATCAGTTTCCGATCGGATGGTATTGCTGGGTCCTACAAATTCTAGAAACGAATTCAGTCTGTCTGGGACTGGCATCAGTCAAAAGTTACTTATTTTGTAAATTAGTGACATCAGTTTTCTAATGATTATCTGTTTAGTGGCAGAAGTTAACTAAATTTCTACTCAATCGAGAGTCCTAAAGATACCCACTAAGGACCTCTCCCTGAATATCGCTCTTCCGCTGCGATACAGGTAGATTAGTTCATATGGTAGCCGATTTCGATGGAATTTTTCATTCTGGCATCATCCTATATACTGAATCAAATTAATTATCTTTAAAGCGCCCTTGAGGTTGATGTTAGTCACTAAACGGCGCTATATAAAAGTTAACCATTTGATTGTTTTTTTTAATGTATTATTGTTATCACCAAAATTGAAAATATGAACAGGCATTTATTTACAATGTATCATTACTCTGTTCTGATAGCGGTCCCTAAACTTAACTTAACTCAAATCCGATGTAGGTACGAGTATATTTCTCTCTTGTAAAACATTGTTATGTATTTCTATTTTATCTGTATGTTTCGATCCTGTACATTAATATATGTTATTTTCCTAGTATTAATACACATTGATATATGTTATTTTCCTAGTATTAATAAACATTTTTATTTTATGTTTATATTTTCATATACATATTTGCCTTAAAAAAAATTTTAAATTTAATATTATTTAGCAAAAATTAACAGTCCCAAAATGAGTTGAATTAATAAAAAATAGTAATCGAGCACCAACAGTGTGCTGAATGAATGCAACAAAATTATTATATTCAAAATGTTTCAAAGTAATATTATTAAGAAGTCTAAAAGCTTTCGATATTCGTTCCACTTAACAGATACGATGCCATCCCCTAATACGGGAAGTGGCGAGATTACAAAGAAACCACTCGTTGCCTATAATCAATATCACATTTGAATTTTAAATGACCTTTTTCACTTTCTTTAACACTTGGGAAATGTTCTGTGTTTATTCTACGTTATTTGAAACTCACGTTTCGGGTGTCGTTTTAACATCAGTAATTTGGAATAAATTCTTTTGGCTTTAGTAAGCACTTCCAATCAAATAATATTCAATTCACAATTTGTCAATGTATTTTATTTTGTAAAATAAATTTGTTTAAATTACATATATAAAGCAAAAGATTGATAAGAAAAATGACAATATAACTTTTTTAGTTTTTTTTTCCAAAGCACTACAATTCCGAACAGATGCGGCGAACATATCTAATTTGATCTTTGTATATGAATATACATTTGTTTGATGCGTGATGTGATCATATAAGTCTTTCTCTTTCTCGTAAAGGAAGCTTTCATGCATGCAATACCGTGTATCGGCACACAATGCTTTAACCCCTCCAATCTTTTGATAATCTATTTTATATATTTATTTATACAATACAAGATATTTAATGTAGACATTTACATGGAGTAGATACATTAGATCACCAT
>JAHDVE020009948.1:0-209702 GCA_022606495.2 Halesus radiatus | reverse complement strand
CACTGCAGAAAAATCTTTTTCATGTTCCGACTGTAAGAGTTTATTTTCTACAAAACGAAATCTGAAAAGTCACGCTGACTTACAGTGGAGAAAAACCCTTTTCATGTTCGTACTGTCTGAAAATATTCTCAAAAGGGAAATCTAAAACTTCACATCCTCACTCACAGATGAGAAAAACCTTTTCATGTTCCTACTGTCGTATAAATGTTCTCAAAAGGGATTTAACGGAGGTAACGCGACTCCAATTTATCGAATGTATGTGTAGTGTATTGTGTCTTAATACTTACCAATGTCTCTCGTTAAAGGTTGCCGCGGAGATTAAATGAAAGGATAGGTCACCAATTAATAAATATATTTGCGGACTCGACGCGTACCAATTATAAATCAGAAGGTTAAATTATAAAGGAAGCGAGAAGCGATGTAAATGCAATCAAACTTAATTTTGTTAACTAGCAAAATGTTCGACCGATTCGGTGAGAAGCAGAGAAGCGAATGGTTGATGCGCGCTGTGGACAACAGAACGCCGGCCGCTTGCGTTTTGTTTGCTGTGATACCATAACTAAAAAAAGAATATATATAATATAATTTTATGGCTATTCCGTTGCTTGCATATTACATACCTTCCTCCCAGTTTTTTAAACGACATAAAATAAAAATTATGTAATTGTAAATTGAAAGAAGATAAATTATAAAAGTGATTTGACATACATTATTTAAAATTTTATTATTCTGTGTGGGACACCCACCACACTAAATATGATGATTTCTGAATTTAAATTAAAGTTGGATGTTTGTCACATGATTTCAAATTTAAAGTTAAAATTAAAATTTAATTGTAAAATATGGATGTAGCATTATAAATATTGTTAAGTATTCTTACAATTATCTTCGATGTATATTTATAACTATAAAGTTATTCTTAGAAGAATTTATTAACTAGATTAAAGTATATTTACACTGAATTGCTTATTGCAGATTAAGTTAAAATAAATTGAAATAATTGCTCTGAATTGCATGTTGCAAATAAATTAATATAATTGCACTCAACATATATTTATGATTTGGCTAGAATTATTTAAGAACACATCATCATTTTTATAAGTCATCTTAAAAGTGTATTATTGGTATATTAAATTATTAGTTTAAATGAAAATACCTAAGTTACTTAAACAAACATTTTGCTTGGAGCAAAGAAAAAAATCAAGTGACTTATGATTAAATTCAAATCATTATTTCAGTCTATTTAAGCTGAATGACAATGTACATATATATATCAGGAAAGTATAATACAGAAATATTTAAAATTATTCATACAAAGTGATTTTCCTATCACTGAAATATAAAAATTCTATTATTAATAAATTCATGTTTAAAAGTTACATGTTTTTAATTTATTTCTATTTAAAAATAAAATATAAAGTTGTGTTCATGAAACTTGAGTCTTATTTTGTGATGTATAGTATATTCATTATAGATGTTTTATTAAGTATTACTAACTTTCGTGAACCAACAAAAGCATATTCTAAACAACTGCTTACCAACGCTTCGGTAAGATTAGATGTGTAGGATTCAATTAGATGTGGCTGTCAGTAAACATTTGAATTAACATGTAGATAACTAAAGGTAAACATTTTGACATAGAAGGTATCTTGATAAGTTTTTTTTAAATATATGTTAATTTTTGCAATTAAAATTGTTTAAAATTAGTTAAAATACATAAAAACTCCAACGCGTACAGCGTATTTGCTAGAAGTACATGTTAAATATTCATCGCACACTGCGGAATGTTTTATAGTTTAAACAAGGTTACATCTAAAGTTTATTCAGTAAACTTAATATGTGTTAAGTTGATTATATAGTCAACATTAGGCACATTATCATGTTCTTTTGATATTAGATATCTTTATGCAGTTATATTTTATATAATGTATATTAGGGTGGTCCAAAATTTTTTTTTATTATTTTTCATCTGACCGCTCCGTGAATTTGTTACATGTATTCATAGTAATAACATAGTAAAATTTCAGCAAGATGGCTCAAGTAAAAAGGGGTGCTCAATCGTGTGTTGTTTTTGAAATTTTTGTGTAAAATGCTTAATTTGTACTTTTTAATATATTATTATAAAACTAATATAAAACTTTTTTTCCACTTAATTTTATTTGACTGTAACCAGGTTCAGCCTGTCAAGACCATCTTTGAATAATTATCAGTCTGAATATGGCAGTGTGCTAAACTATTAAATAAATATTAAAATAAAGTACTGAAGAGTTTTATAGACAAATTTAAACACTTATTTCGTAGACTGTGAAGTGAATCAGTGTGATAAAATGTGTTCATCTACTCGAAAAAGAGACAAAGTTTTTCTACTTGGGGTTCGAGATATTGAGCCATTGATGAGGTTTAATCAACTTCCTACTCTTCGGAAAGTTTTACTCCGTTTTCACCACATATTAAATGAATCAAAAAATGTGAAAGACTCCGCGCATATACTTATTCCAGAACTTATAAAAGTATGGAGTAAATCTAGTATTCCGACCGGACAACAAAATCATTGCATTGAAAAACTGATTAAGTTTCATAAAAACTGGTTGCTATTGAAGAAAAATCGAGGAAGAAATTCTGAAGCACAAAGAAAAAGAGAGTATTTGTTTACAAAAGAACTAGACAAAATTTTTGATATTGCCCATGGAAGCGCTTTGAATTTGATCAAAATTGCGGAAGACAGAGCGTTTCTCATCGATCAAAGAGGAGAACGTAAGATGATAATGACCTCAATCGACAAGAAACTAGAAAAGGTCAAAGAACGCTCTCTAAAACGGAAACAAAGATCTGAAAAATTGAGAGAAATGTCTGCTAAAAGTAATGCTTCATCTTCGGTGGTGTCGAGTCAAGAGATAGAACTTGAGTGCAGCTCCAGTAGCACTTCTAGTAACGCTGGCATATTAGGGGATAAGTTCAAAGATGAGTTTGTAGTGGCTGTACCAAAAAATATTAAGAGTGCTTCTAGTTCCTGTGGCGTTGAGCCGTCTACTAGTGGTATATTTACAGAACATGTTACCAGTGCGCTTGATCGTAACAAGATCACCGATCGAGAAGCAATGCGACTGATTATTCCATTGTCTGCTGCCCTCGGTTTCAATCCTGCTTCACTCCCAATCTCTTGCAGCAGTATTCGACGTGCAAGAAAAAAAGCGAGAGCCGAATACAACTCCAATATAAAAGAAAAAATTGATATTGACTCTCCATTAGTAATTCATTGGGACGGCAAACTGATGACCGATATAACTGGCAATAAGAAAGTAGAGCGCCTTCCGATTCTTGTCTCTGGCAATGGTTGTGAAAAACTATTAGGAGTACCTAAACATACTGCAGGAACGGGGGAACAAATATCTGATGCTGTTTTTGACACAATGCAACAGTGGAATGTCACAAATAAAGTCCGGGCTATGAGTTTTGACACTACTGCTTCTAACACCGGTGCCAAAAAGGGAGCTTGCACTCTTTTAGAAGGAAAGACAGGATGTGATCTTTTGTGGCTTGCTTGTCGTCATCACATATTTGAAATAATGCTTTCAAAAATATTTACTCTTTGTTTTGGGCCATCAAGCTCTCCTCAAATCCCACTTTTCAAAAGATTCAGCGATATTTGGGAAACATTACCGAAGGAGGACTATGATTGTCTTGACCTCGATAAGAACGCAGAACAGTTCGCTGAAAATACTCTTGAGAGTCTTACAACCGCTCTATCTAGAGATAATCAAGTTCGTGATGATTACGAAGAGCTAATAAAGCTCACCATGATTGTTTTGAACAAACCTCCTACGAAGATACATTGGCGCGCTCCAGGTCCGATTCATCATGCTCGTTGGATGGCGAAATTGCTCTATGCTTTGAAGATTTTTCTCTTTAGAAATAATTTACAAGCATTTAAACTAACCAAGAGAGAAGAAAAACAAATTGTTCGATTTGTTAGTTTTGGTGTGCTCATCTACACCAAAGTTTGGATCGAAGCGCCTTTGGCAGCAGATGCGCCAGTAAATGACTTACTACTTTGGAAGAGCTTAAAATTGTACGAATCCATTGATTCCGAAATCAGTATAGCAGCTAGGGATGTCTTAGAGCGTCACTTATGGTATTTGTCAGATGAACTACTTGCATTTGCCTTGTTTTCTGACAAGCTGTCTGATGCTGAGAAACAGGCTATTGTTCAAAAAATAAATTCTGATGTCGGTAATCGTTCAGTACGAGGTGACTCTGCTAAGCTTTCCTCAGAGGTTACATTAGATGCTTTTGCAACACAAAGAACGTTGAAAACACTCTTAGTTCTTGAAATCAAGGACTCTTTCTTGCAATTACCTCCTGAAACTTGGAATGACAATGTTGATTACCTTCAAGGCAAAAGTTGCGTCACAAATTTGCGTGTTGTTAATGATACAGCGGAGAGAGGAGTTAAACTGTTTGAAGATTACAACACGTTACTCACTAAGACTGAGGAAGAAAAGAAATTTTTACTTCACATCGTTGAACAAAACAGAAAAATCGTTTCCACTGAAACATCCAAAAAGGAGTTAACAAACATAGTTTTGAAAGATTGCGACTAATATTATGTTAAGTATTACTTTGTTACAAAATTTTATTCATATTAAATAATTTGTATACTTATTTGATTAAAATACTTGTAATATTAATAAACCTTAAATTACGTGTTTTATTTAAAATCCTGAAATTTTGTCAAAAACTTATAATTCGATGAGCACCCCCTTGTATATAAGATAAGGGGCTGAAATTTTTAACACATCATAGGAATGGTAGGTGTAACAAATCAAGGGTACGGCTACACCTATATTTGTTTTTTTTTACTATATAGGCCTGGACCACCTTAATAGACATATTACAATTTTCCTCAATTGTCTAGTTTGTAGCCAGTGTGTTGATAAATTCACGTGTTGAATAAAACATTTCATAAAAAAATGAATACATACAGTGCCACCGCTTAAAATCATTTGTTTGATATGAAGTAGAAGTAAAATAAAGTTACAAGAGTATTTGCGCCTTGTGCCTAAGAGGGGAAGAGATTGTAGGGACAGGTAACTAACTACTTGCTGTAGATCTCAGGGAGCACAAACAGGTAAAGGAAAGTTGAGCAGTTAGCAGAGGAGATAGCAGATGTGTCCCGGCTAAATGGTTTCCTATGATTAGCCTCCTCTGCGGGATATACGAGTGCGAGTACACGTAGAAAGTAGGAAGTGGAAGGACACGTTTGATACTCCGCTAGATGAGGGAATTAGACTGGGCGAAGTCGGAGAGATTATTCCATATCGCAGCCGTTTCCCTCAGTGGCGCGCTCTCTCGGCGCTTCTCTGAAGTAGAAATATTTAGTAGTGATAGGAAAATAGATTTAGTAGTTCTAATTTCTTAGATAAGCGATTAAATCGCCGATACGTAGGTATTTCTACCATACAGTACTATTAATGATAATAATAATAATACTTGAATGACTTGTATAGCGCTATTTTTGTGAAAAATCACCTCAACGGCGCTTTACAAATACCATTTGCCAAGGTTTATCTTATTATGTACATATACAGAAACATTATTATCTGGCAAGTCACTTCAGAAAGAGAAAATATGATTTTGCGCGCACAAGACCCAATATTAGAAAACACTGCACATTGCATGATATTGCAGTTACTGTTTAAATCCTATTTGTCATTGATATCATATTTATTAGAAAGTTATTGGCAAAAGAAGACTAGGTATTTTTTTTAAACGTTATTTTATTTGAGATTTTCGAAAACAATTATTTACAGTTACAAATATTTAAAATTACTTTTGAAATCACCACTTTATTAATATATACATATTAACATGTTTCAAAAGCGAAGCCTTCCTTATCAGGAATATACAGAATACATTCTACTGCATATTCCTGATGAGGAAAGCATCGCTTTCGAAACATGTTGATATTTGTATTTTTAATTAATTTATTAATAATGACGCCACACAAGTCAATTCCAATATTTTGAAGAAATTACAAATATTTATAATTATTTACAATGTCGCGGAGTATGAAAAGTTAAAATTTTTTCTGTTAATTACTTTAGGAAGTTACTAACGGCTAGCTTCGCTATGTTAATAAGGTATGCAACTGAACGATTCATGGATATGACTGTAATGACTGTAAAACTATAGGTTACAGTTAGTTTTAGTAAAGGTTAGGTGAGCTTAACCGAGTTTTTATAAATGTAATAATTGTAGTCATAACATGTGGATAATTTGTTTATTTATTATAATCATTAGAGAAAATATTGACAAATCTCAAATGAAATATGTAACAGAAAATATACCAAAGTAACAGTTGTATCTGGGAATCGAACCCAGGTCCCCTATCTTACCGGGACAACGATCTAACCACTGAGCTAATGAAACTTGCTTTCCGTCATTTCCAACAATATCATACTCCAAGAAAACAAGGGAATTTAATTGAGGATAATATTTATTACTAAGTATGAGATGGATAAAAATAAAGAAAAATAATTAGGTCTCATTCGCTCAGTGGTTAGAGCATTGGGATCGATTTCCAGACGATTGATAACCGATACATTTTATTTATTTTCAATGTCTTTTCTATTTCATATTTCATTTGAGATTCGTTCATATTTTCATCAATGATTAAACAAGTATTACAATGGGGTTTGTAAGCTTCAATAAGTTATTCCAGTAAATTTAACTTTTAACTTGTTCAATCAATTCCGAATAACTTATTGAAGCTTATAAACCCCATTGTAATACTTGTTTAATCATTGATGATTATATTAACAACTCTCAAAATGAAACTGAAAAGACACAGAAAATTGAATATTAATCCTAGACTTGTAGAAAAAGTCAACAGATGTTCTATATAAATAAAAATATGAGAGGTGTATTCGAGACAGTAACTAAAGATTATAAATACATTCGGTAGAATCTTGTAGCCACGATAAAAAGGTAGCAGCCACAAATATATGAGAATTAATTGAAGATTATATTAAGAGTTCTTAGAAATCGAAGTATGATACCGATAAAAATGATGGAACAGGTTGCGGTAGCTGTAGCTCAGCGGATTAGAGCGCAAGATCCGGGATGGACAATGGATTCGAGTCTCAGCTGCTACCGTTTTCTTTTCTGTGTCTTTTTGGTTTCACGTTTCATTTTGAGAGTTGTTAATAGTATCATCAATAATTAAAAATTATAATTTCTTCAAATGCTTGGTAACTTTGTGGCATCATTATTAATTATATAAATTGAAAATACACATTGTATAAAAGTAAAGTGGTATATAAATTAATTATATAAATTAATATAATTTATATAATTAAGTCCTGCCGGCGACATTTATCTTTGCTCGGAAGGTTTTTTCAATTTGGATGAGTGTTTTAGATTAATAATTATTGTTTATAAAATAATAATTGTTACCCTTTGCGCTATGCACAAAAATCTTGTCTTAAGTTTTTAAGAACTTTAGTTTATCAATTAATAAAAATTAATTCGTTTACATTTAGCGCAACAAATAAAATTACTCTATGTAATAGATGCGCATTCAAATTAATATCTAACTAAGTTTTAGGCTGCTTTTATACTTAAGTTATTTAAATTGAAAATTCAGAACTTCTCTGAAAAATCTTCTGACAGACCTTTCGAACGTGTACACATATACACTTTTTACACTTACACTAGGGCATTCAGTTGTTGGAACTTACTCCAGTTTAGTTGTTGGATCTTATTCCAGTTTTATACAAAGTTTTCTTTACATAGATAGGTATAATTCGACAAAGAATGACGCATTAGTTAAAACATTATCAATTACGTAAAGAGCCTTTGTAGTCGTGACTATATTTATTTGTTATTCGGTAATATCATTCCACAGACGCAGTATAAAGAGTAGACGGTAAGTATTTAGAAAACCCAGACAAAACTAGCAATAGTACTGGCCAAAGGGCTCGACTATCCGCCGGTTAGACTATCCGTAGGTTAGAATATCTGCAGGTAATTTATGCAGCCGGCCTATAAAAACAAAAGAAGCGTGGCGTGCCGCCATGTTCTAGCGGAGGTAATTGGCGGGAAATGGCCGATAGACTCGCTCACACATGAAATGTGCTACTGAATTTTTAATACGGAGCCGCCGTGCGAGGGCGTTAGGGCTTTCTAAACTTTACCAACCCGACCATATAACAAAACATAACATGTTGACTTAGCGAAAAAAACAAGCAGTTTACTTTCCGAAAAAGAGTTTTTAACCAGGAGACAGTTTTGTTGTTTTTTTTTGGATCCTTTACTTTATATATAATGCAGTAGATAAATTCATCCAAATCTGTGATTAGAATCTTAAAAATAAAATTAACGTCAGTCTAAAATGTTGATTAAGATTTTATTTTAATTTATGTTAATTAAGATTATTTTTTTTTTTTACAAGTTAAGTTAATAAAATTTTACAATATGTAATGTTTTTCTTAGTCTTCCTCATTAGGGGTGGGTGCCTGTGCTGAGGCGGACTAGTTTTTTTTTAAAAGCTGATTGTTTTAAGTACCTACGAAGTTTTTTCAAGATGCTGGATCTAGTCTTCTTTGATTTTTTTTTGAGCCATAAGATAGTCGCAAACTTTATCTATACATATATAAAAATCAATATAAGTTTGTTTGTTTATTTGTCCACGATTTTCTCGAAAACTACTGGACCGGTTTCCCTGAAAATAGCATAGTTTGTTCTTATTAGTGCCGTGAAGTTTTAAAGAGTAGTTTGAATGAAATCCAATATCTAAAACTGTTGCTATAACGTTTTAAAATTAGTATGAAAAACATTGAACCCACCATATTTTATTTAGATTAGCCCATAGATATAACACTCTGGTTAGCCACAGATTGTATATTCAAAAGAAGAAGGTTCTTTTGGGTAGAATATTTTCAAAACGGAAAGCACGAGTAGGTAGATAGTGCCTACTTAACTAATCGTTTGGAATGAAATAAAATATACAAATGAATTTTTCTTTATTTGGAGATAGTTACTTTCGCTGTGAAATCAATTATGAGACCCTAATGACAAGTGAAAAATCCCGAGCCAGGCCGGGTACATATCGACTAGTATTTGATAAATACTGTATGAATTATGGAGTAGTCTCCAGCGGCAGAGCGTTAAGAATATTGGTACTTACCAGAATACACAAATAAAATATTCAAGTTTTTATCAGTTTATCACATAAACAAATAAAATACAAGTTTTACAGCAATATTTTTCTAGATTGCTTGCTCCACGCCTCGTATGGGTTGCGAATCCCTCGAAATCCCTTGAAACGGGCCTGATTCTGCAATACTCTCGAAACTGCATTGCATGGGGAGCTATCGACACTGACGTTTAGAACACTCGATGATTATCATCTGTTTCTCTAGCCACAAATCATAAGATTATTTCGATTCGAAGCATAACGTCCCTGCCATGGAGATAATCGGCAGATCGGTCCGACCACGGCATTAATATATTTTATCTTCACCGGCAGATTTAAATTGGAGGTACCATAAAATCAACGCAAACTAGTGGATCGATTTTAATTTCACAGATTAATTAATTGCGCGTTTCGAGCCGCACTTTGGGAAGGTGTTCTTTGGGGACACGTTCCACAACTGACCGGACGGAAAGGGCAATGAAGTGCGCGTACAGGAGTCAATTGCCCCGTGCATGCACACACATACACACACACACACACACACACACACACACACGCATGGCATCACTACGCCAACACAGAGTTCGCACATAATAATCATAATGGGGATAATGTATAATATAGTACACACAGGTAACATTTCTACGAAAAATCGTCTCAAACTAGGCTATAGAAACATGAAAACTCTATTTAAAAAATGCTGTACTCAATTTTAAAGGAAAAACTGAGTACCCCACAGAACATAAACCTGAAATCTAATAATTGTTTCAAGATTAAATACATTCAGAAAAACTATAAATTCCGTGGCATAAATTGTACAATGATCTTCCAAGTGATTAAAAAAATACCACCAAGATAAAAAAGTTCTAAAACACCATCAAAATATGGCTAAGTAAACACGAAGATAAGAAAATCATAAAAAAAATATGACGATAATATAAGTATCAGTAACACCAACACAACAATCTACAGTCTGCCTTGGAGCAGGAATTCTTAGTGAGGACTTTTTTATATGAATACCGCACAAGAGTCCCAAAAGCTCCCAACCGTCTGGAGCCAGTGAGACTATGGCATCCCCAATTGGAGAATGTTATGAGGCTGAAGGTGTTGGGGAGGGGAAGGTGAAGGGGAAGAGAAAAGTGGGGAAATACCTAGCTGTTCAGATTTGGTCACCAAACACGGCTAAAAGCCATTTCAAGCAACGTTTCTTTCGCTAAGGCGATACTGAGAGTATCTTCCACTCAGAAACGTGCGTAAATATATTATAAATTATGTTTAAATGAATTAATTGTGAAAGAGCACAAATTAATTAAATAAAATTTACTTGGGCACGCGGGTATTTGAACCCGCGACCTTCGGATTCGTAGTCGAGAGCCTTACCCCTCGACCACGGAGGCCGTCATGACCGACAGGGAATAAAATAAAATATTTTAAAATACTTATATTTTACAGTGTAACGTGTAACTGAATAAATGAATGAGGAAATGAATGTACCATCAATATAGTATTTAAGAAAGAATAGAAATATTTGAATGACCAAAAATATGTCTTCTACGTACATTCTTAATTTTATAGGGCTCTAATCTATCGGAAGTTGACTATCAACATTTCATTTCAACTTCACTTGCAGAGTGCATTCTGGTACAAAATCGAGTGCGAACTGCACTTCTACGAGTCATTTAAGTTTCGAAACAATGGGGTGTCATCCTCTACCCATGCGGATAAGGTATTGGAGTTTTCATGTTTTTTAATATCTCGAGCACTATCAACATTATTGCTTTTGGATAAAGAATCACCACAGAAAGTTCTATTCACAAATACCAGCACCGCGCAGTGCAGGACAGGTTAAAATACATGCTAAGAAAAATATACTTAGATAACATGAGTCCTTACCGAGAAATACCTTATTTTTCCTTGGAAAACACAGAATTTTGCGATATTATGAGAGGGCATAGTTTTATATTAAGCAGAACTGAGTGCAGCAGCGTGGAAATACGTTAAATAAAAATGACTGGCTGCAGGTTCTAGATATCTCAATAGCGAGATGCTCGCACGTAATCCGGGCTTACCGGCGGTCCTGGAAACGAAACGAAGCGAGACACTCAGAGACATTAAATTTATAAGGAATATGTACAATAATCTTCTGCAAGTCTCAACATTTTTAATATGTACATAACTAGCAGTTAGTACCCGCCTACGTCAGGCTTTCAACATTAAAAATTTAAACAAACTTATTTTAACTTTTGTTTGAAAGCTCCATAGTGTATGATGAAAATAACGTGACACGAATGGTACAGTTTGCGTACCGAATTTACATAACGAAGCTAGCCTGTAAATACCTACCTAAAGTAATTTACAGAAAAAAAAAACTTTTCATAGTCTGCGACATTCTAAATAACTAAAAAAAAATTTAAAGACAAATAAAAATCATCGAAAAAAAATTCTCTTAAACCTCGAGTTGATTTTTTTTGCTAATTCCGGTATTTTAAAAAAAATCTTATATTCGAAAGAAAACAAAACATTAATATTTTAAATAAATACCAACTCTTCTTCAGCCTAAAATTAAATATGATATAATTTCAGTAACAAATAATATTTTAACAGTAACTGCACATGGTGCAGTATTTTCTAATATTGTGTTCTGTGTGTTCAAAATTATATCATCCAAAGCTAAAAATAACGTTCTAATCTGGAGTGACTTGCCAGGTAAGTATATGTCTGTACCTGTTTGTACATAATAATGATAATATCTATCAAGTAATATTTGTACAGCGCTCTTGAGATGATTTTTCACAAAAACCGCGCTATACAAATCATCCAATTATTATTATTATTAAGAGGATATTTCCGATGATCTAGAAATTCCCGACGAAAAAGTAACTCAAAGTTGACGATATCAAACTCCTCACCGTTCGAATGTCTTGACTGAAAAAATAATTCATCACAAAAAAATACGATGATAAATTTCCACAATGAAATATTGCTAAAGATACCTACTTTTTTATGAACAAATATTATGAACGCGTATGACATTCCACGACTGTCAGAACCAAAAGGTTATCTAGACGAATATTACGTTTATTTTTATTAATAATAAATTGTGGTATTTTAATCCAACGTAATCAGTTTTCCTTACAAACTACCCTTTTTTATAATTATATATTAGCTCCTAGTAGGCCTCGAGAGAGATTATTTCTCTCAGGCCCTATGTCATATTTGGGGATGCTATGTGGAGGGTGTTTTTTTTTTTTTTATTTTTTTTTATTTTTTTTTTATTTATTTATTTATTATTTTTTTTTTTTTTTATTTATTTATTTATTTATTTTTTTTTTATTTTTTTTTATTGTATAATATTAATTATATACAGTGGGAACTTATACCCGCTAAGCCACTGCAAGTAACAATATAATATAATACAACAATAAATTACAATCATCATACAAATGTAGGGCAAAAATTATTATATTTAGGCGCATGCATCTTGTGCTGTACATAAGTTGAGAAAAAAAAATTAAAGAGAAAAAATAATGGTAAAAGCATTACAGATTTGTTATTGAGATACTAGAGTCCAATCTTATAACACCGATTTAAATAATATTATAAAAATGTCAATATCATAAAAATATCAAAATTATAAAAGTACCAATATTATAAAAGTATCAATATTATAAAAATATCAATATTATAAAAACATCAATACTTTTAAAAATATCAACATTCATATTACAAAAATATAACTATTACGTAAATATCAGAAATATCAAAGCATCTGTAAGTATTAAATAGATTAAGAAATAAAAATTTAAAAGATATATACATAAAACAGCAGTAACAGGTTGGTTACAATGAGGATAGACTTAAATATAATAGTAACACCGTAACAGTAAGTACACCAGATATCTAGGAGCTATACAACCATGGAGACCGTCATATTTGTTACCATCAATACACAAGGTTACTTTCCAAAAGCCAACACTTTAATTTTGTGTGAAACGTGTATTGTGTACATGATCCACCACTGCCTTATACGGACTTTCAGATATATGTTGCTGTAGAATTTTATGCCACAAAAGACCACGAACAGGTAATACATTAATTGATTTTGAGGAAAGGAAGGAGTGATCTTGGTTCTAGAAGAGACCCATCCATCTTGTTGAAGGGAGGAAAACAGAGTATACAGATAAGTTAACGTTACGTTAGACACAAGGCTAAGTTGTTCACTTAAATAAATAGTATATTAACTGATAAGTAGTACTCGTATATTAAACAACAAATGATAATGAATATTTTATACAAAAGGGATGAAAATCATGTTGGAATAAAAGGAAACAAAGAAAATTATCTCCTCAGGTAGACACCGTAAATTAGTTCCAATTAGAGGATGGTCTCCGTAGAAGTTTTAATATGTATACCTTGTGTTGTGAAAACGAATACAAACTGTTATATATTAAGACCACGAAAAGTCAAGCAGCTCACATATCAATTAGATGCTTTTTTTATTAGGCCATCTTTCACGTCGTGTAATAAATAACAAGTGGTTATACATCGCTTCTCCATAGGCCGGGTGTATGCTAACTTTAGTGCTATGCCACCTCTTAACTCTTAACCTACGTTTTTTTTTTATTATTACCAGCTTAATCTAGGATTAAACATGGTATTTCATATGCAATTCTGAAAAAAAGGTTCAACGTTAGACGGTAATGACGCTAGTTAGTAATAATTGTACAAATTGCTAAAATATTATGCAAGCATACATCGGATTTGTACCACGTTAATCGCCGTGCATAGTTTATGATTAACAGAGAATTTTAAAGTAAAGTATTGTCTGGTTAACGTTAAAATACGTACATTAACCAAAACTAAATTATAGAACTCAACAAATATTTCAAGCCACCAAAACGTTCGTGATAAACGATTTAAAAAAAAGAAAAAACTGTGGCATAAATTTAAAAAATTAAAGTATTTTTAAAACCAGATAGTTTTAAATATTTAGTAGCATTAAGACAGATAATTTTAAAAAAACGTTTCAAATCCTTGTCCAGTCAATGCAGAAAAAACTGCAAACGTACACCTAGTTGCAACTATACTATAGACATACAGAAACCAACATGCCCTTAACTTTCTTTTTGATAGAAAGCGGATATATAGGTACGAGGTGTGTTCAAAAGAAAATGTGAATTTTAAATTTTCGCGGGCTGTGTACATTCGATTATCGATTTTTTTTGTTATGTTGGTTCACATATGTTTATCAGATGTTAGCATTATCAGCCATTTTGGATTAGTGGTTTGTTTTTGATAACTGGAAAGGTTAGTCACGTTTTTGTGTGTTCTTCGATTTTTTACTTTTGAAAAAAATGGGTCAAAGAATATGAATTAAATGTTGCGTTAAAAATGGAATAAAGTGCTCCAACGCACTTAAAATGTTGACTGTGGCATTCGGCAAGTCTACTTTGTTTTTAAAAAAGTGTTTATAAGTGGTACGAGCGCTTTACAGAAGGCCGAGAAGATGTTAATGACGATGAGCGTTCTGGAGTTGCTACCACGTCAACAAACGAAGAAAACATCGAAACAGCGAAGAAAATGGTTTTGGAAAATCGTCGAAACACTATTAGAAAAGTTACAGAGGATGTTGGCATATCAATGTTGTCGGATGTTTTGGGCATGAAACGTGCGTGGTACATCATAGCCATTTATACGAGTACACTGATGGAGATCATGTTCAAGCGATATTGGGAAAATAGATGGACTTGGGATGCCTTCATCTAGCACTGGATGGAAATTGGCTGCTAAGGATGTTAATAAAGATAACAAATAGGGTAACAATATATCAGCTGATTTATTGACTTTTTTCTGTATGGCCACAGAGGGTTAAATGCAATGTTTTAATTAATTGTTCAAAGCATCCATTGCAATATAAATTATTACAAAAATGTATCGGTCGCAACCCAAAATCTTAACATTTCTGTACACATATTTTTGTAATTCAAAATATTTTAATACTATTTAATTTATTAATTGTTTTTGTGTTTACTTCGTAGACCACCATTTAAATTATTTAAAAAAATTATGTATTTCAAATTTAATAATGCTATTTTGAAGTCCTGTTAGTATTTTATTTTTAATTTTTTATTGTGGCAGCTGTTTCGGTGTTTGCAGTTATAAAATGGTCTTGACCGCCGAAACAGCTGTCACAATAATAAAAATTAAAATACTTGTGGAACTCAATAATCACATTTTAAATTTGATTTATATTCAATTTAAAATAAAAAATTACGCTGTTTAATTATTATTATTTTATTTTTTTATTTATTTAAAGCACACACATTGTCAAAAAATAAAATGTGAGAAAGCTTTGACTGCCCAACTAGGAAAAAATCCTGTTTTAGGATAGTCAAATTGAAAAGTTTAGTTCATATTAACTAAAAACTAACTAACTAATCATGACGCCGTTTCTCCGCAGGGGTGGGCAGAAAGGACGGACCGCCAAACAACTCGATCTTGGCATACACTTCTTGCTTCAGTCACTTTCATACATCGTCTCATGCATTCTCTTTTATTATTCCGACTTTTGACATGGCCCGACACAAATATTCGATTCACTTGATCGTGCCACGTCTTCCTCGGCTGTACTCGGTTTCTTCTTCCATTACCATTGGAGTCATATATTCTTCTTACACTCCAACCAAACCAAACCATCTAAGCGTCCCTTTCTTAAGCTTAGTCATTGCGCTTACATCAGCCTTGCATTCTTTACGAATCTCAACACTTTTCACATACATGGTTTTACCACACATTCGCCTCAGAGATCTCATTTCTACGGCATTCGGTTTAGTTTCATCCTTCCTCTGCCAATTCCATGCCACACTGCCATACATCAGGGTTGGTATCAGCACTCCATTATGGATTGCTAGCTTCTCTTCTTTGGACATCTTTTTGATAGCGCCAACCGCGTTCAGTCGTCTGTTAATGGAGTTTCCTGCATTCACCCTTCTTTCAATATCCCTATCAGTATTTCCATCTCTCGTAAACATACTTCCCAAACAAACAAACTCATCGACCTACTCCAAGTTTTCATATTAAGTGCCATTATACAAAAATAGAAGGGAAAAAGCTAGTATTGACATAGTACGGTAATATAATATATCCAGAAAAAAGTATAACAATTAAGTATAAAGAGATGTGAAGAATAGTACAGAAAAAAACTTATGTATGTATATGTGAAGAGATGAGAAAAACAAATATTATAGAGTAAACAATTATGTATGTGTTTGATAGGTACTGGTTGGTGCTATGAGGAAAAAAAGGGTTTTTAAATGGTAACTTCACAGTTGAAAGGTAAAGCAAGAATAACAGGGAGTATAAGAATTTCACGTAAGAAAGCTATAAACCTTAAAAACATTTTACGAAATATTATTAAAATTCTTCAAATCAAACTTAAGAAATTCGAAAATTTCTGATACCTTCTTCTTAATTTCGTCTTATAATCAAACTTCTAACCATGAAACACACTTTGATGTACCTTTCAATATGGATAGGATTAAACTTGTAAATACTTACTTATTATTTTTGTAGACCCTTCTTGAACACAGTTTCCAAGTATCTTAGTCATGTCTTACTGTAAGTATGTAATTATCTAAAAAAAGTTTCCTTTCCGTGTCATTATAATACAAGCATAATAATATGTTATCAGCAAACAACAAAATTGAAGGTCAAATTAAAAGGTTAATCTTACCTACGTCTTAAGATAAACGAAATTAATAAGCAATGTACACCGGTAAAAAAATACCAAGGAAAGTGTGCGTCATATTTCAAAACCAGATAACGTCGGCGTATTTATAATAAAATTCAAAGCTTCAAAGATAATATTTGCAGTTATAGGTCTGCTGCATTTTATCTTATTTTAGCCCTGTGTTTATTCTGTGAATCGACGATTCGATTTAATTCATATATTTTAATGACACACATTGTTTCAGATATTAAAATTAAGGGGCTGAAAATGTACAAATTAATATTAAAAGTTCAAATATCGTATGAAATGAGGTGTCACCGTCATTTATTTATTTATTTTTTTAATTTATCAAAATTCACAAATTAATCAATTTTGAAAATCTATGCCAACCCTAAGAAAATCGAACCATGGGAAGAGATGAAAAAAGGCGACTAATTTTCGATGAAAATTATATGAATTTGATAAGGAACTCGTCCGTTCATTTATTCAGTTGGCTATACCAATTAGCGGAAGATTATAATAAAATTACCAGTTTCAAATATTTAATTCAAAATAATTCATAAACGAACTTGGAAAACAACACACAGCCCACCTCCGGTCAAAGAGCAATGCACGCCACTGTTATTTACGTACATTACATTTCGAACATCACAACTAGCTATATTGATATGTAACAAGCATTAAAGAGGCGAACATTCAGACCGTTTCAAACAAATTTGTTTAATACACAAATAGCCGATGAATGGCATCCCACAAATGCTGTTTTTTCGGAATTTCCGCTTGGAGAACGGTATTCACAAATTTCAAAGAATTAATTATTTTGCACTGATTCCATGTAGAATAAAATTTCGCAAAAACAAAAAGATTTAAGTGTTCAAGATCGAACACCTAGCGCCGGCAGCCCCTGGCGGGGTGGAAGCGGAGGGGGTGAAGCATTTCTCGCTGTAAACAGAAGGCTTCCTTTTCATTTTTGTTTCTCTTGAATCAAAAACAAAGTTTTAGTAAATACGGAAGGCGTGCAAAGAGCAGCTCAGACAGCATCTTCCTGCGGTTATTTTTTCAGAAAAAGAAATATTCTTATCTGACACTCCCATTAAAAGCATTCCCACCGAGGCTAGTGAGGGGGCATTAAATTTCAAACAGCTTCAACAGGTTTGTTACTGTTATCACTATGCAAATTTCACAAAAATAGAGTGCGGTATATAACGTTGCCTGTTCCTGCCCCTACCTGGTTCCTGTGGCATATATTTTTGCCCGGTTTGATGAAACTCAATGTCTTTGTGGAGATGAGAAAATTCCTTTAAATAATATTGTATCAACTATTAAAGGAGGAGATAAGACGATTTTTTGCGATTTATTACATTCTCTGTAGGGAAAGTGCGTTTCCTGATAAAAAAAATAATTCAGTGTCAAAACACGATTTAAAAGGGGGTTTTAATATGTTTAAAAACAATAATATTGATTTTAAATTCTAGTATCGAGTATCAAGTTGGTTCTACCAAAATATATGATTAATGACTGTCAAATCTAAATTAAAATTTTACACAAATAATCAGATTACTGAAATGAAAAATACAATTTATTTTTTCAAATCATTGAAAATAGTATTAACAACTCCCAAATCGAAACATGAAACCGAAAAGACACAGAAAAGGAGCTGGGATTCGAATCCAGGACCTCACATTCTATCCGGGACCTGCGCTCTATGCCAACGGAGCTACGGCTATCCCAATCCACCCAGTAATTTTTATCATACTTCGATTACTTACGAACTATATATTAACAACTTCCAAATCGAAACATGAAACCGAAAAGACACAGAAAAGGAACTGGGATTCGAATCCAGGACCTCATGTTCTATCCGGGACCTGCCCTCTATGCCAACGAAGCTACGGCTATCCCAATCCACCCCGTAATTTTTATCATACTTCGATTACTTACGAACTATAATCATACCTCGACTTCTAAGAGCTGTCAATATCATCTTCAATTAAGAGGAACGGCTGCGACGCCTGTTTCACACATAACTTAATTTAGGATTTGAGGCCAAAATAACCATCCAAATCGACTGATATTTTTTTTACAGTTAAAGGTTTAGTAAATATCTAGTACGTATGAGAAGTATTTTATTTATTTTTATTTTAAATTATGAAGTATATGCCATGAAAAAATAAACAAATTATGATAATTTTAGATGCAACATAGAAAATTATTTGCGGGTTTACAGTATTTTAAAAAATATATCATATTTGCTACGTAAATAAAAATACAAAAAACATAACATTTTAAAGGGGAGAGTAAAAAGCTTCTGTAAATTTATAAAATATTTAATAAATATTTTTCTATTTAAAAACATTATGTTTATCGTATTGAGTCATAATACTATCATTATTTTGAATTAATAAATTATAACTCTCCGACGTCCCTCTCCCCCTTAAGAAAAAACGTTTTTTCGAGTTCATATTCTAAATCACGTGAGGCAAATTCGTTTTCCAGCGTAAATTGGTCGTTTTTAATATAATACAAAGTCCACCATAATAGATATTTTATTATATTTTTTTAAATTACGAAGTATGATATAAGCCATGAAGAAAAATTAATTTTCATAATTTAAGAGCCAACTTGGAAAATTATTTGCGGGTTTATTGTATTTTCTTATAAAAATTATCACATTTGCTATATAAATATGATTACGTAAATAAAAAATATGAAAACAAAACATTTAAAAAAACAGACCATTTTTCGGATCGATATTTTAAATTATGTACGGCAAACATATGTTCCTACGTAAATTGGTCATTTTAAATTTAATTTAAAGTCACCATAAAGCTTAATTTTTTTTATTTTATATTTTCAACATAAACGATTCTGCCCGAATTTATTTGTAATCGTTAGATAGTATCTCGGATATACCTATCGGATTCATATTTATATGGGACATCTGTTGACTTTTTCTATAAGTGTAGGATTAATATAATATTTTTTAGGAATAACTTATCGTAGCTTATAAACATAATAATAATATTTTATTTTTATCATTGAAGATGACATTAATGGTTAAAAAAATTAAACGCAAACTGTAATATTATGTTTTTTAGTTTTTTTTATGGAGATACATTATTTACCCGGTGACATCTTTACAAAATTGATGATCTGAGAAAACCAATAAACCGGCTGTGATTGGGACCGCTGCGATTTGCAATGCGAGTGCATTTTGTTAAACTGTTCATACACGACGTTTATCAGAGCTTTAGGAATTCATAATGTTATTAGATCTACTCGTATAAGTGGTACAAGCGCTTTACAGAAGGCCGAGATAATGTTAATGACGATGAGCGTCCTGGAGTTGCAATCACGTCAACAAACGAAGAAAACATCGAAACAGTGAAGAAAATGGTTTTGGAAAATCATCGGATCACTATTAGGGAAGTTGCAGAGGATGTTGGCATATCGGCTGGTATTTTTATCATCTTACGCATACGAGTATAATATTAAAAGAAAAATCTTACGGGCGGTGTTGACAAGAGACGGCTACAACAGCGTGCTTTGAAAAGATTTTCGAAGACGAAACGATGTAAACATTATGGAAGTTTTAATTTAAATTGGACAATAAATTAGACATTGTCATATCTATTTCACGCTCGACGGTACGGAAAAAAGGAAACCATTCATATTTTCAATAAAGAGATTTATTTGAAACGGGCACAATGCGCGCGATATTTACAATGAAGAAAACGTTAGAAAAAAAGAACAACACTTTTCCAAAGAGACGAAATTGTATCGGAGCAGATACTCGAACAAGCGAATATTCGTCGTTATATAGACGAGTAGTAAATTAAGCCTTCAATTCAGCCCCATAACGACATCTCAATAATGGGGAATGGTTACAATCTCGACTCCTTTCCCTTCCCCCGCCTTTCAGCCGATTGAATGCTGCAAAAAGAGAATTGCCTATTCAAATTCAAATAATTGAATATCGAATCGGACATTTCCGGGAGAGACTCGCACAGGTGTCAGGGAGGACAGGGATAGTCAACAGTGGAGTGCATTACTCTCAGTTGAAAATGGCCGTTTCATATATTATCATCTTCTGCTGACTTTGAGGCTAATTGAATAAATAGGGGTAGAAGTTCCTCACCAAATGCATGGAAAAATACATTTTAATCAGAAATGTGTCATGTTTTCCATTAACTTTCAAGTTTCCTTCTTCTTAGGGTAGGCACAGATTTTCAGCCTTTATGGACTGCCCCTGGTAGTCAAGCTGTAGAACGCGAAAAGACTATTCATGTGAGAATATAAGTAATGTTACTTCATATTTCATATCAAATAATACGTATAACAAAATAGGTGTTACAGAAATGTGTCATGTTTTCCATTAACTTTCAAGTTTCCTTCTTCTTAGGGTAGGCACAGATTTTCAGCCTTTATGGACTGCCCCTGGTAGTCAAGCTGTAGAACGCGAAAAGACTATTCATGTGAGAATATAAGTAATGTTACTTCATATTTCATATCAAATAATACGTATAACAAAATAAGTGTTACAGAAATGATCTAGTTTTAATTGCTATAGCTAGGCGACTTCTCTGCACCACTGACCATCCCCAAGCCTTCTCTTACATCTAAATAATTTCATTCCAACTCACAAACTTCCTGATAAATGAGACTGCTACACCGATATATTAATATTTGGTAGATGAGATTCCTGCTTGGTTATCATATTCACTTTATTAACTGGGCATTAATTCTGAACATTTGGATAAACAATACGTTTAATTAAACAGTTATTCACTAGTCGTCTGTTCTAGCTTTATCAGAGTTTCAAATTGTTTTTCTTTTAATAAAAATAAAACAATAACCTTGTTTAATTATTTAACTACCAGTTTAATTTTTGTAACCTGAAGATGCTTATTTTAAGCGAAACCGGTCGGTCGTAATAAAATAAAATAAAATTCTCGTGGTTATAAACAAAGTCATTGTTTTATTTTTATTAAATATGTCTAATCACAGAGTGACTGCTTTCTATGAAAATATGTTTTTCTTTTTCTAATTGGTCAATTGAAAAATATGGAACAGACAATATTGTATCTTCCCTCATTTGTTTAATTCCAAAGCTTGGGAAATAGCATTGCAAACTTAAAACTGTTCACGTGGAAGTTACCAGACAGAAAAAAATAAGTGCGAATTTCACTATTCGAGATATTTGCGGAGGCAACCATCATATGTTTTGCTTTACAGTTAATCGTTCGAAAAAAATACAGGCAACAAAATATGGACTAAAATCTTTAGAATATATAGCTTATACACATTACAATTAATTACCCAACGATATTAAAAATGAAACCCAATGTGAAAGGTTTCAAAGTAACATGTGTCTCTGCAATAAGTATAACTGTAAAATTTACTAGTGTCTCTGTACACTTACATTATAATGTACCAGTGATATGTCTTTATTACAAATGCAAATTATGTTTCGTAAATGTTGTTAATGTACTGTGAACGTTAATTATGTATCTTAAATATTAAGTATGTTTGTTTCTAAAAACTGTACTGCAGGTTCTGCATGTGATCCCACAATGAGTTTCTTGACTCTTGGGAATACAATGCATAATGTATTGTACACTTTTTAACAACAAAATATTTTTTAAATCAGTACCTTCCCCATCGCAAATTTCTCAATTGTCTGGCAAATAAAACTAAATTAGTTAACTTACTTCTAAAAGCTTGATGATCGCTTGAGCTTATGACTGGCATTGTGCGTCGGGCTCTGTGAAACCGGTAGAACGTTGGAATTGTGGAACGGTGGAATATGGGTGACGCCGAACTAACAGAGGACAGAAACAGTTGGCGAAGGGCGCGGCGGACGTGTGGAGGAAATAGTCCTCAAATCACAGGGTGGCGTGGCGTGGAGGGACATCGCCCCAAATTATAGGCCAGTGGGAAGCCGTAGAATAGGCTCAGTGTGAGCGGTGAAAAGGCTGTTCAAAAGTAACGTATCCATTATCGTATCAGTTATAATTCATTTTTTAAATGATTAAAATGGCACTTTTACCATTCTATTTACCAGCGAAGGGTTTCGGGTGTTCGCGAAATTCAAACTGACGTTAAAAATGTTATCATTTATAATTAAAGAGCAGAAGTCTAAAGGTAAAATCATGAAAATGTGATACGTACTCGTATCAACTATGAGAGTAGGTATCGCTGACCCAAATTAGTGCGACCAAATTTAAAAAAAAATGGTAAAACGTTGTTAAAAGGTAAAATAAAGAATTTGTTGAGCGTATAAAAAATAAATATTAAAACCATATAAAACCACAAAAATGTTTAAGTAAAATAATAAATAAATAAATAAGAATCAAAGCAATTGGGACAAGACAGTATAAAAAAAGCGTTTTAAAAATTTATTACGTATTATCTAGATTGCCTTGTTAGCTCATTGGGTTGTGGCAGTCGTCAGTTCAGCTTAAGAGGAACGGCTGCGCTGCCTGTTTCATACATAACTTAATTTTGGATTTGCTGCCAAAATAAACATCCAAACTGAATGATATATTTTTTTTAATTAAAGGTTTAGTAAATATCTAGTAAGCATGAGAAGCATTTTATTTATTTTTGTTTTAAATTATGAAGTATATGTATGCCATGAAAAAAATCAATTTTCATAATTTTAGAGGCAACCTAGAAAATTATTTGCGGATTTATCGTATTTAAAAAATATATCATGATTGCCATGTAAATATGATTACGTAAATAAAAATATAAAAACCACACATGTAAAAAAAAAAGGTTTTTTTGCGTATATTTTAAATTATATACGGCAAATTTGTGTTCCAACTTAAATAGGTTGTTTATTTTAAATTTAATTTAAGGTCCACCATAACGCTTATTTTAATAATAAAAAATATATAAGTATTTTAAATTTCATTATGTTTTCAAAGTACATGGGGGTAAAACTTATTTTTTAATCACCGTTAACCCCCAAATAACCCTCTAAAATCTCGAAAAATCAATTCCTTTAATGTCCTGTATTTCATAATGTAAATACAAAAATAAATAAATTACTTCTAATCCGTACTAGATATTTACTATACTTTTGATGAAAAAAAATCATTAGGTGTAGGTTAGTATTTTGACCTCAAATCCAAAATTAAGTTTTGTAAGAAACAGGCCACGCAGCCGTTTTTCTTAAAGTTTTTGGATTTTATTTGTTTTTATGCCAATAATTAGATAATACGAATTGTCTGATTTTTTTAAATTACATCACAGTGCTCATCAGATTGTCAATCTTTGACAATAAACATTTTCTTTAAGCAGAAGGAAGGTAGTATGAATAATGTATTCCAGGTTCACAGAATCAATTACTGTTACACAGTACATTTCAGTTATTCAGTAAATTTACAAAAGTTTGGTGTTCTTTAAATTTTTATAAGACCTTTTTACTATTTTGGGCATTGCCTTAAAATATAAAAAAATACTGAACGCTGAATAATTCATGTTTTCACCGCAGGATCATTAGTGTTGTCACGTTGGTTATTTTTTTGGAATGGCCGTGTTGTGATTGTAACATTCTCTTGAGTTAACACTTTAAAGATTTATACAATTTGTATCATCAGCGCAGAAGTCAAAGATCCATCAAATCTTTATCCTTGGAATGGGGGGTCGCAATCATTAGATCTTTCCATTTCCGAGGACAAGATTTCATCACGCTTTTCGATCCTAAACAAAGAAAACGACCTAGTTGATGATCATTTTACTAAATCTCTGGTTCTGGTAGTCTTCTTCACGATCAGTTAATACTATGTTGGATTTTAGACTACCTTATGTGAATTATCCTTACCATTGAACAAAAAGTTGAAAATTCGTTTCAATAGTGTCTTTCAACATTTTTTTACAGTTGTTCAGTACAGGAGCCCCGTAAGGGAAATAATTCTCCACGAGGTCTATGTTGTCTTTGGGGATACTGTGAGGTGGTTCTTTTAGGGGATAGGAAGGTCTTATGTTGCCTTTATCTATTGTAGGATTTGTAGGATTGCCCTTAAATAACTGTATTTTGTTGATATTCCCAAATGATTGTAGGTACATTGTTAATAAGTGGGGTTATCTATGTGCATACTGGAATAAATACCTGATTATATACCTACAATAATAAATAACCTATGCATTTTATTTTTACACTAATTCCACACTGGAGGGCCTGAGGAAAAAATCTCCCTCAGAGCCTATCTCATCTTCGGGGATACTGTGTGGAAGGTATTTTTGAGGAGGGAGGGACCCTAGGTGTTGAAGAGACCTCGGTCGTGGGAGGGAGGAAACAATGAGGTCGGCAAATCATTCCACAGCTATTCAACTCAAAAACGCGTCGTAGAAACGACCCGTTCTGATGTAACAAATGTCAACCATACAAATGTTGGGCGCGTGTTTGGCGTGTTTTCGAACTATTCACAGGTGCCGAAGGGATCAATGACGCGAGTTCTTCTGAGCAGATTTCACTGAAATACTAGTAGAACAAGGACAGCATTCTCACCTGATGTCTGTGCTCAAAAGATAGCAATATATTTATTAAGGTAGGATCTATCAAACGGACCGCTGGTATATATAGTCAGGGGTTTTTTCAGGCATTTTAGGGCTCTAGACCAGAGGTGTACTTCTACAGAAATTCCGCGAAATAATTTTTAAGTCCCTAATGCAGTGTTCTACAGAATTTTTTGAAAGTAGGCTTTTGAATGGACCGGTCGGACAGATATTTGACACGTTTGGGAACGAGTGCCCGCTGGACGGAAGTGGACGAAGCGGATGTCAGGTACTCTGCCATAGGCGGCACGATTCTAGTTCCGGTCACCGTGTAACACCGGAAGTGACGAGCCGGCGAGAGGAGTGGTGACCTGCTAAAGTGGGAAACTGGAGATACTAAAAATCTATAATCACCTTCCCTGATTATTTCGCAGAAATAACCGAGTCGAAAAATGAAGGCACTAGGCATTTTTACATAATGTTTTTTGAATACTTTTATTGAACCAAAAACATTAATTATTAAGCGAATATAAACTTAAAGACAAATGATTTTGGACGACCGTCATTATGTGAGAGCGGGAGCTTTGTCTTTGTATCACTATTCTTAGATCCGTTCCAAAATTCATAAGAAATGTTATGCAGCAAGAAGCACTTTGGAGAAAAAACACCAAAAAATGTAATGTTTTTATTTATTTATTTGAGTTCTCTCGACCACCATACTGGGCTCATGCCAGTATCATGGTAGTCGTAAATAAGTTATATAATGCAATACCTTTATGTAGAAACAAAATATATGGTATGCGTCTATACGTATATATCGTCGGTCCACTGTCAACGTCGCAAATCTGCAAATGTATAATTTCGAGATACTGATGCTTCAGGTACTTGAACTGGTATCAAAAAATGATTTATGTTAATTTCCATCATATCTACGGATTTTATGGATATTAACGTATGTGAATTTGGTTTATTAACAATATTCATTGATTTTTTAAGCCAGTTCAAACGTCAATATCTCGAGGTAATGTGACAATATGTATACATACATATTTATATTAATAGAAATACGGTAAATTTTGAAAATCAGTGCGGGGTATGCAGGAAAAATCGCCCATACACCTCCTTAGTTCCCCACACAATAAGGAGTAATACGGTCTGGCCGGAGATTCAGACAAGGTACTTGCTAGCAAAAATCGACCTTAAGACCCTTTGATTTCGGACATAATAAGGTTGATTCGCAGTCAAAATTGGACCTGGAATGCGTTGGCATGGCAAAAAACACCTTAAGCGTATCGAATTTCGACGACTGTAAGGCTCAGAGTGGGTCAAATCCGGTGCGCACCTCCCTACAGTCGCGGTTGACTTCGCAATACAAACCAATTGCAGGAGTGCAATAGGCAAAACCTAGTATAATTAAAGCATGTATTTTTTGTAAGAAAAGATTGGAATATAATTAAAAACCAGGTTTCATAGTTTGTTGCTGTATCTCACCAATAAAATACATTAATAGTTCATAATAAAAATAAAGATAAAGAAAGGGACGCTTAGATGGTTTAGGCTTTTAGAGCAAATGAACGAAGAAGGGAGTGTAAGGAGAATACATGACGCGAACATGAATGGAAGAAGCCGGGGACGTCCGAGGAAGACATGGCACAATCAAGTGAATCAAATACTTGAGTCGGGTCATGTCAGAAGTTGGAATAACGGAAGAGAAAGTTTGAGACGTTGTATGAAAGTGAATGAAACAATAAGTGTATGCCAAGATCGAGTTGTTTGGCGGTCCGTCCTCTCTGCCTACCCCTACAGAGAAACGGTGTGATGGTTAGTTAGTTAGTTAATAAAAATAAAACGGAAGATTTAAATAGAAATAAAATGAAAACAGACAATTTTTATTATAACTTTAGCAAAGATCCGGAAACTAATCATGAAAATTATTCTTAAAGTTTCATTGTGGATGAGTACTGATTTTATTTTTAACAAACTAAATGGTTCTCGTTAGGCTTTCATTCAGAAATTCAATCAAAAATAGATGATAAATATTTAAAGACACACGTTATATTATACATTCCGAATTACTGCAATTTGTCAGTATTCACCTTCGTCTCCGTAAAGCCATTACTTCTATTTCCAATCCAAAATATAAAATTTATTGCACTCCGCTGCGAATTGAATGCATCGACCTGGGAACAGTTATTTTTCCAAGAAATTGCATACGTATATTCAGCACCAGTTGCTCGTTACTAAAATAATCTGTTTGAATTATTGTCATCTGTGTCCCAATAGCTTCTGACTTTTGTACGTGACTTGTGTGAAGGATAGCGATTACCGCACAAGGAAAATAATCTATTTTAACATAAATAAATAATATTATATATGGACACTGTCAGATTTCAGTATTGTGGAGAAAATACTAAGAATATCAGACCTTACCAAAATAGTGTCACAGCTGTGGTGAAGAGAAAATATATAAAAAAAAAAAAACTAGCTGATTTGTACACGGCTTTCCTAGGGATTATAATTTTTTTTTAAAAATAAAGTTATGAAGTTAATTCTTGCTTGTCATTAGAGTGCCATAATTGACTTGACAGCGAAAGTAATGCCTTATGACGACTATTACTATATCAACACAAGGAAACAAAGAAAAATTCGTTTGGAAATTTTATTTCATTCCAAACATTTATTTTTTCAAAACGTATCTAAATAATAAAGTTTGTGTTTTGCATTTTGAAAACATTCTACCAAAACAAACCTTCTTTTTTGAATCTGTGGCTAACCAGAGTGGCATATCTATGGACTAACCTCAATAGAACACGGCGGGTTCAATGTTTTTAATACTAATTTTAAAACGTTATAGCAACAGTTTTACAAATTGCATTTCGTTCAAAATACTCTCTAAACCTTCCCAGCACTAATAAAAACAAACTGCGCTATTTTTAGCGAAACCGGTCAAGTAATTTTAGAGAAAATCGCTTCACCGGACACTCACTTATTTTTATATATAGAGATTACACGCTGCCACGAGATTTTTGTTTTCAATCTTAACGATGTTTTCTTATGATGCTTATGTTTCTTTTCTGTTCATTCGGGGATTTAAATAGGAAAATAAATAAGTTACTCAAGAGGTAAAGTGCATAAAATGGTAGATGCTATAAGTTTGATAGTAAAACACATAAAAAAAAACAAACATAAAAAATCTCGCTATATAAGTTACTCCTAATGACGCAGTACCTCATTTCTACTTAGCAATACCTTGTAATACCATGCAATTATTTCTGAGCTTGAGTATTCCACAAAGGAAATTCGAGTTATTTTCTTCATAAACACGTAAAAGGAGGTTCTTGTTAAACTTATTTTCTTTCAAATAACGAAGCTTTCGAAACTATTCAAAAACGAGCGATCCGTTCGATAAAAAACCCCTTTCTAATTGGACAGATTGCAATAGTCTGTTTGTTATGACGATATTTCGATGAAATTTACTTCGATTATTTATTTCATAATGTTTCACTAAAGTCGCAAAAAATGTGACCTTACTGGGGTACCCCGTTCTAATGTCACATTGTACGTGGTTTTATGTATGGATTATAAATTAGGTGAAGTGTTTTGTAAGTTTGTTAATTTTTTAAATACGTTTTCCTAATCATGTTAAAATATATTACTACAGGAAAATTATAATGCAATAAATGAATAAAAATTCAAAAATTTAGAAGAAAACATACCATGACATTTCAACTCTATTGGGTCACAACATCATTTCAATCAGGCTTTGACTTTGAATGCTCTCTCAAATATATTTTTTTGTCCTCTTTTTGTCATTGCTTCATTTTTGTATTATGTTTGTGCTGTTTTTTTCTGTAGCTCTTGATGATTTAATTTCGTGTTATGTATTTTATGTAATTGGACATTGGTTCATAAACAATTTTTTTTTTTGGCCGAAGGGAGTGGGGATAGAAAATAGATGGGAAAGAGGAAGGTGAGGAAGTACCTGACTATTCAAATTCGGCCACCAAAGACGCGTAAAGTCATTTCAGGCAACGTTTTCATTCCGCACGGTGTCATTTCACCAGGGTAAATACAGAGAGTATCTACCACTCTCTCTTGACACACACCTTTCTTAATTCCAAATCAAACATGGTGTTCTATTATTTCGACTCTTAAGATGACCGTCCGAGCTTTTTATCGCATGCACTTAAGCGTTCTATTTAAATTACGTTAATTAGGACACCTTCGAAATCAACCTTACTAAATAAAAACTCAATTTACAAAAATTACCAAAAGCCTGAAATATCGCTAATGCGATCGACGGTGGCCACGCAGCGTTTATTTACCGAGCGTTTCCATCACGAGTATATCCCTCATTAAGCAATCTTCATTTTTCACCATGGCAATATAACCTTACCCGATGTCCCCCTCTCCAGGCAATATAAGAAAGGTTCGTTATTAAAAGGGAAGAACCGTGGCTTAATGATTGCGGCAGGACAAGTAGGAACGGCCTGGCAACATTATTTATCGGGGACTATAAGACAAAATACTGTACAGGTATTTTAAGGCTAACAGGTAGGCTCAGCACACCTGTGCGGCCTGCGGGCTAGCGCGGAAGCCATTTTACTACAAGTGTTATCACAGGAGCGATGTTCTTGTTTATTATGATAAGTCAACATAGAAACAGCTTCAGGACAACGTAAAAATCTTTGATCTAAAAAGGACCTCACCGCATGGAAATAATTGATATAATAATAATAACATATTTTTTAATAACAAAATAACAAATAATGATATCCTCACTGGGATTTCCGTGCTGAGGATTTCATTTACAAAATATGAAATTACGTTGTATTAAAGTGATGTGCTTGATAAAAAAAAAATATTGTAAGGTGAGGTGTTTTAAGTGCAGTTGAGTGGTCTCGGTGTTAGCCTGTATTTATTGTTAATATATTTTCTATCTCGGATCTCCCTATGTAACGTAAAAAAGTGTAAAATAAATACAAATGTACAATTTTTTTTGGGTTATAATAATAAATTAAATCGGATATTTCTATGGGCGTACAAAATATAGCATTTTTTATGAAATTTATTTACATTCATTATGAAACAAATTACTCATCTATTTGCAGTACAAGATTTCCTATTTTAACATTCTCAACATTAGGGAACGCAGGCATAAAAAAAAAGTTTTGAGGTTATTTAAAGAGTATTTAATTATATCTACTGTTTTAGAAATTTTATTCAAGAGCACCATCCCTCTTGTCATGTTATGCTGTGCTAGAACATCTGTTCTGCTGTGTGGTATTTTGAACAAGTCGTGGCGACGACTACGGCTAAAGTATTCAGGCACGTATAAGCGTCAGCATCCCAAGGGAATGGGTTATGAACGAAGTTATTCATTAAATTAAAACTAAGTATTGCAAGATTTCAATAATGTCTGGTTTCTAAGCTAATTCTATTTGTTGCCTCAAGTAAGTAGTCCATATGGTGCATGAATCTCGGATTATACGAGTATTTAGAGAGTTTTGGAAAATGATTTGAATTAAAATGCGGAGGTAGATAGAAGGGACGTGCAGAGACACGTTTAATTTTACATCTAGATTAAACTAGTCTCTTTTTGGAAATTACGCCTATAAAATCCAATGGGTAAAGGAATATTTACGTGAAAAAACAAATCGCACAATCGATTCCTTTACTAGGCACCACGCAAGAGCTTCTAGAATGGTTCGCGTAGTTTTTCTTCACACAACGCGCAATCATTTTTTTTTTGCTGTCGTAATTTATTAAAACGCCCTCGAAGAATTAATTTCAAACGAGCATAACATAATTTCTTCAAAATAATGGTATTGATTTAGTGGCGTCATTATTAATAAATGAATTAAAAATTACTTTGTAATCACCACTTTATTCATATATCCATTTTAACATGTTTAGAAAGCTATGCTTTCCTCTTCAGGAATATACAGAATACTAAAAAAATAATAATGTCAAGTATAGACAAATGATAAACATAGAACACAATAATGTAATAATAGAAAAATTATAAACATAATTTTTTTTTATTAAAGTAGGTAAGTAATTAATAAAAAAATTGTTTTAGAACATTGAATAACAAATTTATATTTGAAATTAAAGAAGAAATTATTTTTATTATTAATATTAATACGAAAATAAATTCAAGAGATATTTGATTATTAATTATATTTAATTGACAATATATATTGAATATATTGAAATATAATAAAATATATTGAATATATTGAAATATAATAATATATTGAACACTTTTAGAATATACAATTTTATTAGTTTTACTTAATACATTAAGCGCAATTCCATAATAACTAGTACCTTTCGTGAATTAGTTCTCTAAATAATCACTTAATATGATCGGCACGTTCACGAAATCGCATTTATTTTCGATGTTAATGGAATGAAACTGCACACCACAAATACACATTAAAAAAAATCTTGGGAAAGTTTTATTGCTTTTGAGCGACTTGTTTAATCTGCATTAATTATTGCTGGAAAGCTTTTTCACGAGGGACGAAAAAAAAAAGTTACAAATTTATCGCATATTCAATTTTGAATCCAGCACGAATGCAAAAAAAAGCAAATTTATCGAGCTTAAAAATGTATTAATTTATGTCGGAAATATTATTTCTCGCAACAAAGTGGCGGAGGTGTCCGTGTGAATATAATGTATAATGGCGCGGAAACTTTTATGACGTATGGCGACAGGAACTTTTAATAATAGCGCCCCCCCATCCCAGGCCCCCGCTGCGGCCGCGATCCGTCAGTGGGCGGAGGGGGAGGACCACCTGCTTCCCTGTACCGGCAACACTTTCTCGGCGATAGCTCTTCTAGTCATTGTTATTGCTACTTGCTGCTAGTTACTTGCACTGAGCCGTGGTAAATGCGGATGTTAAAGGGATTCGTACTGACCGTGTAAAGTTTTAATCGTAAATATTAAATATCTAATCGTTAAAGAAGACAATATTAACCAATCCTAAATGAAAAACGGAAAAAATCAAAGAAAAAAATATATATATCAGTCGCATCTGGGAATCGAACCCGGGACCTCTGTCTTAGCGGGACAACCGCTCTACCAATTGAGCAAAAGAGACGCCATCTTCATCGATATCATATCCTCTATAATTTCTTCAAATGCTTGGTAACTTTGTGGCATCATTATTAATTATATAAATTGAAAATACACTTTGTATATACCACTTTACTTAAAATATATAAATATTTCTACATGTTTCGATAGCAATAAATGAATACAGTATTAATATAGTATTCATTTATTCCTGAAGATGATAGCACTGCTATCGAAACATGTAGAAATATTTATATATTTTAAGTAAAGTGGTATATACAAAGTGTATTTTCAATTTATATAAATATTATCCTCCATTAAATTCCACAATATTGGATGCTATCTGTATGATGAATACAAAGTTCTACCCGAATATAATTGTAAACTAGATAGTGTCTCGGATATACCTATCCGATTTGTATTTATATGGAACATCTTTTGACTTTTCCACAAGTCTTATATATAGTAAAGAGATAAATATCTAATCACAGACGATTTCGAAATATTTATTACTACCTAGAAGTGCAAAGAAAGTAAATCATAGATTAAGAACTTATAATATAATTACATACGTTGAATATACAAAGAAACAGAAATACAGATTAAAATACATATTTAATTAATAACTCTCAGCAAACATAAAATACGATTATAGATTAAAATCACATTTTAAAATTAAATGAAATTCGCATTACTCGTAGGTCCATATCAAATATGCTTGACTGACTTTGTGAAAGGGGATTTTTTAGAAAAAAATAATATTCTGAAACAATTCACAAAATAGAGATGATCGCACATAGCGAGGTTTATTTAAACCGTTTAAACCAACCGGCTTTATAAACAAATGTCAATAAAAAAGCGCCTTAGAGGTGATTTTTAACAAAAACGGCGCTATACAAATCAGCCCTCGTGGTCGAGGAGTAACGCTCTAGACTACGAATCCGAAAGTCGCGGGTTCAAATCCCGACGTTCGCATTCAATTTTATTTAATTAATTTGTGCTGTTTCACAATTAATTAATTTAAAAATAATATATAGTATATTTGCGCACGTTCCAGAGCGGAAGATACTTTCAGTGTCGCCCTGGTGAAAGATCATCATTCAGAATTGAAACGTTGCTTGAAATGGCTTTTAGCCGTGTTTGATGACCAGATCTGAATACCCAGATATTTTCCCACCTTCCTCTTCGCCTTCTCCTTCCCCTCCCCAATACCTTCGGCCTCACAACATTCCCCAATTGGGGATAACATAGTCTCACTGGCTCCAGACGGTTGGGAGCAGTTGGGACTCTTGGGCGGTATTCATGTAAAACAAAAACAATCCAATTATTATTACCAATTTTTTTTTTTTTCGGACGCACTTGAGCTTCGTTTGGGTCAAATCTATATTTAATCTCCTTCGCATGATGGAGGCCATGGTGAGATGCTGAAGTTATTCGGCCAGTTAAAACTATAATGAAGTGCCATGCAGTAATGAATTTTAAAATAAAGCTTAAGGCCTGAAACGATTTTCTTAAAAATAAACTTAAGTGCTTATGGAAGAAAAGCTAGCACTCTCGAGTGCTCGAGGGTGAATAGGTCTGATCTTGATCATCCAATTACTAAGCTCTTAAAGGACGAAGCTTTCATAGAGGGCTAACAACAACACAATGCCCGAGGTATTCATATGAATTTTGGAAGAGGAATGGGACATTTTCATGTATAAAGCTAGGACATTGATATGATCTAGATATAAACCAATAAAAATTACTCGTACATTATACTATATACAAAAAGATTTCAGTTTAAACGTTACTTGAGGGGGACGGAATGGCTCCGCTTGTCTTATTGAAAGTTTGGATTTCTGAAAAAAAAATAAGCGTTCAACTCTTAGATCAACATCACCATCAGATATTGGACTTTTACCAAGTACCAAGACACACCTTTATATCTATAGAGGTTATAGCCTCAGAAAAAAATCTCACCAGAATACAAAAAAGCTCAATGGAAGCCTAAATTAATTAATCATAATCACAGCATTAAACACTAAAAAACAAAATATTAACAGCTTTGTTTAGACCACCATGATTCGAAAGCAAAGCATTCCTCAAAAACGAAAAAAGAAGAAAAATGTTGATAAAAATAATAATAAATAATTTCTTCAAATGATTGATAACTTCGTGGCATCATTATTAATTATATAATTATATAACCGGACATTAGAAGGGTGCGGGTTCGAGTCCTGCCGGCGACATTTATCTTTGCTCGGAAGGTTTTTTCAATTTTGGATGAGTGTTTTAGATTAATAATTATTGTTTATAAAAATAATAATTGTTACCCTTTGCGCTATGCACAAAAATCTTGTCTTAAGTTTTAAAGAACTTTAGTTTATCAATTAATAATTATATAATTGTTTATATTAGTATTCATTTATTCCTGAAGATGATAGCATTGCTATCGAAACATGTAGAAATATTCATATATTTTAAGTAAAGTGGTATATACAAAGTGTATTTTCAATTATATAAATAATAATAAATGTTCATAAACGGAAGAGGTAAGCTTTGCTTTAAATAAATAAAATGTACAACATAGGTGTAAACAAAGTAAAACTTTAAATATGTTGAAGAAAAAAAAGTTGTCGATCGACATGCAATGGCAATATATTCAGCGTTTTAAAACAAAGAGCTTGTTCCAATTAGTCATGCAATAAATTACCTTGAAAACTTACTTCAAGGAGCAAATAAAAATAAAAGTGTTCAATCTATTTGGATACCAAATAAATTTTATTACTTTTATTACTTTTAAATACCATGCACTAAATACATTAATGCTGTTTAGATATAACACGCGTAAATAATTTTTATTGAAAATGCTGTAATGATATTGTTCTTTCCGGAACCAGTTTTTTTTTGTCAAACACATTGGGAGAATAATGCGTACCAAATGAATTGTTTTTATTCTGTGAAATATTATTTAAAAAAAAATTAATGGAAATCAAATTTAATGTTATTATTAAGTTCTGCAAGTATTTTTATTTTTTATTATTGTGACAGCTGTTTCGGCGATTAAGGCCATTTTCAAACTGCAGTTAATCCACATTGTGACGACTTGTTTATATGATTTTATTTAATGCCACACCATTCTAATTTGGACGGGTTTTAAAAATAATGATTTATTATCGGTAAAACCGATTTAGTTATAAACAATTAAAATTATGAATTCTGTGAGGTGTTCACATTTATAATGTGTTTCCTCGTATTTAACTGATAATGTTTTCTTAATTGATTTATTTAAATGTGTTATATTATTTTGATAATGTGAACATACTGAGAAACAATATATAATTTTCCTTACTTTATTAATTAATGTTATATTAGGATCATTTGTTCGAATAGTAATTTCTAATTGTTCAAGTAAATTGAAGCTAAGACCCTTTCTTCATATATGTGAGGGTTTAGGTTTGTTGTTATTACTTACTAAGAGATGTTCTGAGGATTTTGAAGAAGTGCTTTTATTTTTTATAACATCGTATATGTTATTTCTAATTTTGAAACTGTCAATTCATGGTGGAATTCCATAATAAAATGATTTTTTATTTTTTATTAAAAAACCTTTGTAACTTTTTTCCACTTATTTATTTTCGACCCGAACGGTTTCACCCTATCACGGGCATCGTCAGACTGGCACAATGAATACTAAATCTATGGTATATATAGCATCGATGTCGCGAGGGAGTTCTCCTGTCTTCTAATATTATTTTTATTTATGACTTGAAATTTGCTTTACATATACGAGTATCTGCACTCATATGCGATCTTCAATTCACCCATTACATCAATTCACCATTATCCGTGAAGTTAATAAGTCAACTGCTTCTCCGTGGACTTCCAAATTAGTGAATAATAAAAAATCTGCCAATTATATTTTTCTTTTTTTTAATGACTTGATATATGCACTATCGAAATTTCGAAATATGCACAAACATATGCACAACCAATGCCTGTAGAAGTTTCTAGCAATTAGGATTTGTTCGTATGAAAGCAAACAAATAGTTCATAAATTAAAAATACAGATGTCAGCTCTAGTATCGATTATCAATGTATTGAAGTCCCATCCGACAGATACAAGCAGAATCTAATTATAGAAGGCATTGTAATCATTATTCCTTCTCCTTTTATTACAAAACTTAGCCGGCAGCAATAACTTAGATTCTGCGTCCGTCGGGGTGAGTATTTTGAGATGTAGATTTAGGCGGTAGAAATTTATTGCTAACAATGGTGTAAATAAATTAAGATATTATAAAAAAAGTCACTATTCTGTCTTGAAAGGGACCATCCCCTTTTTAAGTCTCCATATAATATAGAATATTGGACCTAGAAGACGCACTATTCAAAACAATGAAAAAATATGTAATAAAAATGCCGAAATACGCACTAACGATAATCAAAATTGTTGACAAAATGAAACGATAAAAATATAAAAACGCATTTTGAAAACCAGGAAAATGATTGATTTTAGGGGGGGTTGGGTGTTCTTTGGACAAGCGAAATTATGAATGAAAAGAACAGGTTCCTTAAAAGGTTCACAGGTTCCTATTGAATAGATATATAATTTCTTCAAACGAATGGTATTCACTCTATGACGTCATTATTAATAAATTAATTTAAAAATATACTTAGTATTCAGCACTTTACAAATATAGAAAAGCGATGCTTTCATCATCAGGAATATATGAAAATAGTATTCATATAATCCTGATGATAACAGCATCGCTTTCGAAACATGTGGATATCAATGTATGTTTATAAAGTGGTGAATACTAAGTATATTTATAAATTCATTTATGAATATATATATATATATATATACGAGTATATTATGTACATACTTACCTAAATTATAAATTTGAACTTTCAAAAGCGCTCTTGAGATTGTCCAATAATATAATTATTATTACATACCGTAAATACGCAAAGCAACGTTAAAAATAGGTGTACAAAAAGTGGGAATAAGCGCCATACTAAATAAGCACATACTGAATAAGCAACATACATACATGCATATAAGCACCATACTCTCGCATCATGGTGCAATCATAAATCAAGAACCATTTGCTCCCAGGAAATCGGATTTTCACCTGCGCGGTAATGCAACGAATCAAAACCCTTGCATTCTTACACGCGATTCTTCGAGCGTATCAAATGTGAAATAATGCAATCCGACGTTAGGACTAAGCTCCAGCGAAAAATGTTAGAGGATTGTAATTGAAAGTTCATCTCGACTATTCGCCATTCGCCTCCATTAGCGGAAATGTAGTCTACGGGCTACAGGCGCTACAGTTGTACAGGTACACAATGCCGGCATGGCGCGGGCGGCTAGCAAATGGAAATAAACAATAAGAGCTGGGATAAATGGAGCACTCGCTTACAGGAACCTCAGATTACTATGGCTTTTGTTGCAGATTCATTATTTTTTTCCATTCGTTCAACGAAAATCTATGATCGATTTGTCGCTTGGTACCTGTGCCATATAACAACCTTAGAATAACAAACAACGGTCATGAAATAAAGCAGTTCCCATAATATAATAAAACACATAAAATAAATTTAAAAAAACATGAGATAATTTAGAAGCCTTAGAAATTAAGAAATCCCTTAAGAGGAACGGCTGCGCGTCCTGTTTCATACAAAACTTAATTTTGGACTTGAGGTCAAAATACTAACCTAAACCTAATGATTTTTTTGTTCATGAAAAAGTATGATAAATATCTAGTACGTATGAGAAGTATTTTATTTATTTTTGTTTTACATTATGAAATATAGGCAATTAGAGGAATAGATATTTCGCGATTTTAGAGGCATCTTTAACAATTATTTAGGGGCTAACGGTGATTAAAAAAAATGTTTTACCCCATCTAATTTGAAAATATAATAAAATATATATATGTATATATATATATATATATTTTAAAATTAAACTAAGCATTACGGTGGACTTAAATTAAATCAAAAACGATCAATTAACGTTGGAACACAAATTCGCCGCACATAATATAGAATATCGACCCGAAAAAACCATTTTTTCTTTTTTTTTTGTTTTTTATATTTTTATTTACGTAATCCTTACATAATTATTTACATAGCAAATACGATTTTTTTTTTTAAATACGATAAACCCGCAAATAATTTTCTAAGTTGCCTCTAAAATTATGAAAATTGAATTTTTTTCATATATAAAACAATATAAAACAAAAATAAATAAAATACTTCACTAGATATTTACTAAACATTTAATTAAAAAAATATATCATTCAGTTTCGATGGGTATTTTGGCCTCAAATCCAAAATTAAGTTATGTATGAAACAGGCAGAGCAGCCAACAATACCACTAAAAACGAGTGTCGCGGCTTACAAAACCCGGCGTGCGGAAGTAAATTTTATTTCATTATTTTGGGCTGTTTCACAATTAATTTATTTAAAAATAATATGTAGTATATTTTCACACGTTCCAGAGTGGAAGATACTCTCAGTATCGCCCTGGTGAAAGACCACCATTCGAAATTGAAACGTTGCTTGAAATGGATTTTAGCCGTGTTTGGTAACCAGATCTGAATAGCCAGGTATTTCCCAACGTTCCCCTTCCCCTCCCCAATACCTTCAGCCTCACATTCCCCAATTGATGCCATATGCGGATGCCATAGTCTCACTGGCTCCAGACGGAAAAAAACGAACACCACTCAGTCAAAACGTAGTGTTTTAAATACGAGGCACACGACTCTATATAAAAATCCAGCGGCTTCAAATAATTATTTGGAGAACTCTCCTATTTAAATATTGCACAGACTTGGTAGCGAGTATAGTTCAATTGATGTTTACCGTTACAACACTGTGTCTAGGCTAAAAATCAGTTTATTTTAATGTTTTTATAAAATTTATTAAGTTTTTTCATGAGCACCTTTTTTATCGTTGTATTTGTTATGTAATGTTTCTATAAATCTCCCAATCGGGCGTTATAAAGGTTTGCTGTATTGTAAACACGCTTTACAACTGTTCATGTTTTACAACATCATAATAATTATAAAATAACTACCCACCCATTGCGCTGTAACTAGATACTTACATAGTCTCTACCTTCTTACTTATTTTATACTTATTTTATTGCAGTTATAGTGTAAACATCGGTAAAACTGTTTGTTATTCATTATGCTGTAGCTACTCACTTATTTTATTATTATTGTATGTACTATATTATTATACTCTTTTGTATAATTATCTGATAAAAGTATCAACATTTAAAAGCCTTCTAGGCGTGAAAAAATAAATAAATAAATTTGTGTATGATTCTCTAACACTTCATTTCAAACATAACTTTAAACCCCTCACATTTCAATAGGTTAGCAATCTTCCTTACTTGACGCCTCACGGTAGCGGGTGGGTGGTGGTTGGCGGCGATATCAGGGTGGCAGGAAGCAACAGTGGGTCGCTAATAAATCATTCATTCAATGCGTATTTGTACTGGAGACGGTCCGCGGTGGGAGATACCTCGCCGGGCCATTTGTCATCCCGGTACTATCCGCTCTTCTTCTGCTCTCCTGCTCCCTGCTCCCCTGGTCCGGGACCCAGCCTCCGGGGCCTGGCCACATGGGGCGGGAGTTGCCAACTATTCACCCTGCTCAATCCGCTTCTTGCTATTGAAAAAACTTTGCTTACAGCTTACACCCAGGCGAAATACGTATACTTGAAGTGAATGTTTTTATGCGAAAGAGTACATTTTAAACTGAAAAACCATCAGGGGATCTTAATTAGACATGATTAATTATTTTTCGTTCTTAAAAACCTTCTTTGACAAATTGTGCTGAACATTAATGAGCACGGCAAATTGATGGAACAATTTCGCAGTTAAAAAATGATGTATCCTAGGTAAACGTAGATTTAAATCGGAGTAATTTTATACCCTTCAAATCAATAATTCAAATAAATTGAGCTAATTAAAGAGTAGAGAGAAATCAAATTGCTTTCTAAATATCCTCCATAAAAGCAAAATACCAATTATAATTTAAGGATGAGCACCCAAATAAGGCGCTGAACGTTATTTTGTAGGTTGCTAACGTAAGCAATATAAGAAATAATTTATGATTTATCTGTAAATTCCGTACGGAGAATTTAAAAACATATCCAGTGCGAAAACCGGTGAAGGCATTTTGAGCGTTTTACCTAAAATTTCGTAATTTTCATATAAAACCTTAAAATTTTTGAATTTCTTGGGCATTTAACATTTTCTAGTCATTTTTTTAGAGTTTTACATACTATGCACATTTGTTACTTAATTTTATTACTTTGCTACCGGTTTCGATACATCTGTTTCATTCACTGGCGTTCTTAAAACGAACTTAAATTAAACAGTACACAAGTACAGAGATAATTAGACATTATTAGGAGAGGGTATTGGGAGTGGGGGTGGTGATTTAGAGGGGGGCTGGGACGATGGGAGGAGTCAAAATAACAAGGAAACATGGTTAACAATAGTGATTTACAGGGTGATATTATTTTTTTACTATAGTATTTTTTTTTTGCTTATTTTTAATGTTTCAAAGGCGCACAATTAAAAATACGTATTTATATTTGAATGTTTAAATTTAGTTTTATTCTTTGTAGAGGCTCGGAATAGTAATTGTTTCGTAAACAGAGTTCATGTTCCCGGATTCAACCTTATACATTTTAAAACTTCTAATCTAGAATTTATATATAAATCGTTGGTAGTATTTCTTGCGTTAGCAGACTACAACATGTGTATTTTTAAGGTGCCCCCCTTTAACACTGGCCAACTTTTAGAACAAATTACAACTATATATGAGAATTTATGTTGAAAATAACTAAAAAAAGGTACTTCATCTGAACTTAAAACACAACTCACGTAACTGTGCATGGGTACCTGTTACTTATACGATATAGAAGAAATATTTTCTGTACCTGTATTTACGAAGTGAATTGAATAATTCTATGTTTTTTCAATATACTTAATTAATGTAAACGTTACCTTTTGAGAACCAGTTTTTCAAACAACAAAAACATTTTCGAGATATTGAAATGTTACGTTATATACCAGCATTCACCTTGCATTTTAATTAATTAGCCATCGACAGCAAAACAACCCATCTAGGAACCCTTCACCTGTCGCCAGCCAATTTAGCAAATTTACATAATATTTTTAATACGCTTTTCGTAATATCTTTGATTCGAATAACATGGGTATTTAAATATTTTCCAAGAACAAAACATATTCCCTATTGTGCCTGTATTTTCATGAAAAAATGCCCTTAACATTAACGATAAAAATAAAAGGTTAACAAAATCCATCAAATTTAAAAAAAAGTATAAAATGAAAGAAAGAGAGTCTCATTGCAGTGGAGAAAAGAGATATAAAAAATCTTCTTTTCCGTTTTAGCATTTTTATTTGAACCCCGTGAAAAGTTTGCTCAACCCCTTTTCCGATAATTTTTCAATATTTTCCACCAAAAGCGTAATGCGGCCAGGGTGTGGTATCCACCGCATTGTGAATAACAGAAGAAACCTTTCTCAAGATGTTGTGTCCTCTCCGCTCTCCTGAACTCCGGACGGTCGGGGGTGGCGGCAGCCCGAGGGGTGGAAGGGGGACCGAGGGGGCATTTGGAGTCGGAGTGTGAGAAGGGGGATGGGGATAGAGACACTGATATGTATTTATTGCCGCACGACCAGCTGAGGTTCGCATTTTAAATCAAAACATTCTTTTGATTTTCCTTTTTTTCTTTAAAATATGTACGGTGAATTAACTGAGCGGGAAGCTGGAGTGAAAATACATGTCACTGTTGGTCTTTAGAATAAACGGAGAAAAATGGCTAGATGTCCAGGGGTACACAACAAGTTCCACAACTGAAAAATGGCTAGATGTCCAGGGGTACACAACAAGTTCCACAACTGAAAAATGGCTAGATGTCCAGGGGTACACAACAAGTTCCACAACTGAAAAATGGCTAGATGTCCAGGGTACACAACAAGTTCCACAACTGAAAAATGGCTAGATGTCCAGGGGTACACAACAAGTTCCACAACTGAAAAATGGCTAGATGTCCAGGGGTACACAACAAGTTCCACAACTGAAAAATGGCTAGATGTCCAGGGGTACACAACAAGTTCCACAACTGAAAAAAGTGTAACGAAAGCATATTGTTAGCACAGCATCTGATATGTGTATATATCTAAAATAAATTATAACAATCAATTCATATATTTACAATAGATGTGGATGATTAGTATATGTCCATTATTGTGGGTAAAACTTCATTAAATATCCTACAGAAACATGTTCGAATATGAGCAGACTTGCAGAGATGCACATTTTTTTTATTATTCAAAGAGTATAGTAATAAATTAATTGAAAATATACTTAGTATTCACCAATTTTGATGATAAGTGGTGAATACTAATTAAATTTTAAAATTAATTTATTAATAATGATGCCACAGAGAGAATATCAATCGTTTGAAGAAATTAGAGTATAGTAATACATTGGCAGTTTACTCCCAAGAGATAATAAACTATTTGTGAGAGCATATGCAGCACAGAACATATTTAAACAATTTTTATTTTATAATAGAGTAAAAAATACAGGATGCAATCAAGGATCACAAAAGTAAAGTATATTTTTACTAGTTAAAAGCACAAAATCAAGCTCTGTACTTCGCAGGTATTCGTATGTCTAATTCAGTAGTCCGCGACGAGCCTAGGACTCGAGCGCCAAGCTTCGTAAATTTTAAATTAACACATAAATATGATGTCATCTTTTAATGAATTTACTTCCAATATCTGAATTTGAACGGTAATCGGCTGCGAAATTTCGATTTACGCGGAAATATGACGTATTTTTTCGAATTTATTTCGAATATCTGAATACGACGTCCCGGTCGCGTAAAAGATTATAGAGACTACTGGGAAAAAATCGAAAAACACAGGTTAATTGATGCTCTTCATTTTAATACTGCGCCTAAATAACACCACGTGTCAAATTTGGATATGTTTCACATTAAAAACACTACACGCGCTTCCAAACAAAGCGGTGGCAATTGATGTTCAATCGGGCACCGCCACGAACGGGCGTGTGTTGCGCTCTCATCGGATAGCTGCATTGTGTGAGTTTCGAATTTTCGTTGCAAGAGTTCCTAATGGAAATTGTAGCTAAATAAATGCATCCAATTTTCAGACGCATTTGATTTTAACGTAAATATTTTGATGATTTTTTAACTCTCTTTTATGTTTACGGGAATGCATTTTTTTTGGTACACGTTCGTAGATTATTAAGTTCGCATTATATTGATTACGTGTTAGTTTTACACACAAAAAAATAGCTCATAGCCAATTCCAACCGATTCTTATAGAAAATCTCCCTTTTTGGGGAGCAATCTATGAATTGTCTGCAGAGAGCTATTTATCTTTTCACAGGTAGAAAAACGTTCTTTTGGGGAAATTTCTTTTGCAACGGAAATGAAAGTGAGATTATCTGTAAAAATAGATGCAGCATGCTAAAAGCCATGACATATTCTCCAACAAGGGCTAGAAGAATTAAAAGGGTTTTTGTTTTTCGTCATCAAAGAAAAACGTATTGACTTATTACTGCAAAACTTGCAAGAAATCAATGCCCCGAGAAAGACCCAAAGAAAAGAGCTGGAGGTTTTGAAATTTTTTTTAGTAATTTTATTGAATGCACATTAATGTGATTGTATTGAATGCACATTAATGTAATTGTATTGATGCACATTAATGTAATTGTATTGAATGCACATTAATGTAATTGTATTGAATGCACATCAATGTAATCGTATTGAATGTACATATATGTTTGACGGCCTCCATGGTCGAGGGGTAAGGCTCTCGACTACGAATCCGAAAGTCGCGGGTTCAAATCCCGGCGTCTGCAAGTAAATTTTATTTAATTGATTTGGGCTTTTCCACAATTAATTAATTTAAAAATAATATGTAGTATATTTGAGCACGTTCCAGAGTGGAAGATACTCCCAGTATCGTCCTGGTGAAAGACCATCATTCAGAATTGAAACGTTGCTTGAAATGGCTTTTAGCCGTATTTGGTGACCAGATCTGAATAACCAGGTATTTCTCCACCTTCACCTTCTTCCATTCCTCAATACCTTCAGCCTCACAACATTCCCCAATTGGGGATGCCATAGTCTCACTGGCTCCAGAGGGTTGGGGGCAGTTGGGACTCTTGTGGGGTATTCATATAAAAAAAATTGGTTTTATTTAATTAAAAATAAAGTGTTGAGGTAAAAAAATGTGTTTAAATAAAATTATATTTAACTTCCATATTTCCTTGAATTTCGTATATCTATATTTATGTTGTACAATTCTCATAGTGTTTTTGTAGTATTGTCATTTATTTCATATATCCATCGGTAAATGGGTACGTAATATGCACCTACCCGTTACATGCAATAATAAAAATAGGTGGTTTATAAAAAATCTTGAAACTTTTATTTAAAATTAAAAAAAAATTATTTCCAGCTAGAATCGTTAAATATATCCGCCGTGGGCCGCGACGGATTTACTTAGAAACATGTCGTATTTTTACGGATTTTCTTCTAGCATCTGAGTTTGTAGGGGCCGGCCGTGATCGTAAATGGACGCGAAAATCGAATTTACACGAGAATAAGTCGTATTATTGCGAATTTACTTCGAATACCTACCCGAATTTGAAGGGACGGCCGCGGAATACGACTTTTCGGCGAATTTTTTTCTCGCATCTGGGACTCGAACCCAGGACCTCTGCATATTCGGGGCAACCGCTTCATCAACTTAGTTAATGAGACCAGTTCAATTTATGTCATCTTCATCGATATCATATCTGAAATTCAAGATTTTTCAATATTATTCTCCATTTTTAAATCTTGAGGTAGAGGTCCTGGGTTCGAGTCCCAGATGCGACTGAAATCTTTTTATTTTCTGTTGTTTTTTTTTCCGTTTTCATGTTTCATTTAGGTTATGGTAATATTATTTTCTTCAATGATTAAATATTATAATTAGGTTTTTTAAATCTCAATAAAAATAATGAATAATTAAAAATTGAATTTTTTTCTTTAATTTATTTTGTAAATTTCGATTTACATGGGAATTTGTTTATTCTTGGTGATCGGAGTCCAGTGGATTTCGTATTAACGGTGTTCTACTCCGCATATAATTTTGAGAATAAATAAAACGTTGCAAGTGCAAATTTCACAATAAAAACCATTTTCACGAAAGACCTGTTTAAATTTTTAACATATTTTGTATGCATGCACTATAATCCGCCGCTACCTCTAATTGGACACTTGTCCGATTTTTGCGGTGGCGGTTTACTGAGAGTATGCAGTACCTATGTTTAATAAAACTTTGAAAGAAATTACGGCAACAGAAAATATTTAAAATTTTTCAAAAAGAAACAAGATGACCAAAATCATTAATGTTAGGTTTGTAATTGAATACATATATATATTTTTAAATACTAATACCTGTATAATACAATGAAAGGTTTGTGTATTTATTAGAACACACGGTGATATTATCACAGTACAATTGTAAATATGCCAGAGTTAAGAGTCTTTGTTGAAAGCAAGTCAAACTTAATTACAAATTAGCGGTTATATTATTATATCTGTGACTTATGAAACATACGGTTAATAGTTACGATAACGCGCACTAAAAGAGAGATTCTTGGGCTCCAGGCTATCGCAAGTTCACTGAAACGTAAGCATCTTACACACTACCTGCTTTTCATCAATCGAAGTTTCTCGAAATTGATAAACATTTCTTGATAGTTCGCCTTAAGACCCGTGTTATCAATATGTCCATGAAAAGCGAACATTTCAATCAAATCGAAGTCCACGATCTCGCGTCACAATGCGGCCCGGCCGGGTCGGATACCTCCCTGAGCCCTTGCGCCCCTGGTACCCTGGAACCCCTAGTAGGAGGAATCTGGTCCCAGTCATCTCACTACCTCACTACCTCACCACCTCTCCACCTTTCCAGAGAATAACCTTTGATCTTGCGATAACTCTGGGTAGCTTAATTTTAATTAAACACGCATTGATTTAGCAACGGGTAATTTATAAAGCCGGGAAAATGATTAATATCGTATCTTTCCTTGCTCAAAGAATTCTCAAAAGCTCGTGCTGCTTTTATCGACTTTGTGAAATAGCTATTTTAGTGCATAAAGCGAAGGTGGGATTAAATAAATTCATTTTCAATGCTTAATAGGAAATGAGGGAAACAGTTACCGTTCCCACTAAATAGGCGCAGGCGATATCGCTTTAATCGCCCAAAATTGGATTTTAGGAAATGGGATGAATTTGAATACAACATTTATGAAAATGAGTACTTAATATTTGCTTCAATTAAATTTCTCAGTTAATTATGAACAGGTTTTCAATTTTAAGATACGCGCCTATATTTATTTTGATTTCAAGTATGTTATGGCATTAAAAGCGACGAATCATTTGTAATGAATATTTTCTCGACTGAATTTACCCGACGAGGCGAGCTTGTTACATTAATAAACTCGTTTGAAATACTTTTTGATTCACTTTTGAAAATATATTGAAACTCTTCGTTGTTTGCGAATCCTTTATTGGCGTGGGACCTCACATGGGATTTTTCAATAAACAGTAGCAGGGATTAGTTATTGAATCGATGAGACCACCCCTTTCAAGAACCTTATTTCGGTATCCAGAATACTATAACGTACTATCTCGTTAATCATCCATAATAGTGTATTTACAATACTAAGGTCGAAATAACTTTCTGTTATAAAAACACCCTCTGAACTCCTGATAAGAAAGTGTAAAAACAAGGATTTCGTATTACAAAAGTAAAGGAAGTGATTACACCTGTAAAATATTAAGGCATATAATAGCCACGTAGTTCAAAGTTTTAATGGCTTTTTTCATGGAACCTTTTCCTTGTTAAGCAGAACTTAGGAGAATCTCGAGCTGCCTCTCATATTCTAGGGGACCTATTTACTTCTTATTTAGTTTTTGCAATAGATAAAATAAACTTCACAAAGAAAAGCTGAGATTATTTATCACGCCAGTAGGAAGGCTAGACAGTAATTTCCCGGAAAAATGGGAAGCGGGAAAAACTCTTCCGAAATTCAATTTAACGTTTATTTTTGTGGAAAATGTTTTGGATGTAAGATTCGGGCGACAACACGTCATAATACGAGACTCCCTAATCTGATGTAGGGGACGGTTTTATCTAATACGATGGTAGGAGCTACGCTACTATTTTTTACGCAAATTGAAAAGCGACCAGAAAAATTGAAACAAACAATATACTCGAGAGACGCGCCCCGTCATATGCAGGCTACATTTAAAAAAGAAACAGGCAATCTTAACAAGTTTGTTTTCAATTTGCGAAACGTTTTCATTTCTACATAATTTAATTCGTCGTTCAAGTTTGCGCACATGCACGAAAATTAAACATGATAATAGGGAAAAACGTGTGCTCACGAGCTACGTAATATAAATAATGACGACATTCTTGACGTAGGTATGGGGGAGAACTTCGAAGCTAAAGGAAAAAATGGACGTTTTCGACCACCTTCATTGTAGAACGGAAAACTTATTGGATATACCCGACGTAGGCACATATCTAATTTTATTCAGACAATTAAATGAATTACAAAATATTATGTAGTAGGCATGTTCGCACTTTATTTCCTAGAGGAAAATATTCCATTCAGAATCAAAATGTCATCCGAAATGATTTAAATTACGTATTTATCATATTATATTTACGTAGTGCAACGCAAGCGGGACAACCCAAGGATGTGCTAAATATTACTGCTTACCTCGGCAATGAAATAAATACTTGTTCTTGCAATCACTTAGAATGCGTGGATAGTGTAAAATATTTAGGAATCATTATTGATAAATTCCTGAGATGGGAAGAACACGTCATCTCAATTGCCACAAAAGTCAGAAAACTCAGTCACCTTTTCATAACTATTAGAAACATTCTAAACGTAAAAAATCTAAAATCAATATATTATGACATGTGTAGTTCTTTACTTGAATATGCATCCCTAGGATGGGGCGGTTGTGCCAAAACAATTTTGGACCCCCTGGAAAAAGCGCAGAAATCCCTAATAAGAGTCATTCTTATAAAACCCTTCAGGTACCCCAGTGATGAATTATTCAAAGAAATGCAAGTTTTTGATGTCAGACAACTGTATATCAGGAAAATTGTATTGCACACACATAAACAACGTCACCACTACCCATCTATCGAGCACTATCACGACACCAGACATTCAAGAAGTAATCCAATAGTTTCAACAAAAACCATGACATCCCTTGCTCAAAGACCATTTTCATACTTAGGACCAAAATTGTTCAACATAATACCCGATACATGGAAAATGAAAAGTACAAACGTCCTGCGTAAACTGATCAATTTATGGCTTCTCGATTTAGGGAGGGTCAAAAGCGAACATATGCCCATTAATATATATGTACAATTTTAATAAAACCTTCTTATGTAATTCATTACTACTATAGACTAAATAAAAAAAAAATGAATATCATACTTTAATCTTGTATACTTTAAACTTTTATACTTTATACTTTAAACTTTTACATCTCATATGTAATTCATTATTACTCTACACTAATTTAAAAATTCATATTATACTTTAGTATCTAATACTTTAAACTTTTACTCTCACTATACACTTTTACATCTCATATGTAATTTATATTTCTCTACAGTAAACTAAAAAATGCATATCATACCTTTAACTTATATTCTTTAAACTTTTATACTTTATATTTTGAACTTTTACATCTTAATTATTATTATTATTCATTATTATTCTACACTAATTTAAAAAATGCAACATACTTTAAAAAAAAACCTTTTTTTTTTTCTTTTTTCTCAAATTTACTTTATGGATTGTTTTATATTCTTTCGTGTGTATGTATATTAATATGAACTAATCTTATCAATTTGAGTGTCCTAAAACGGGATTTGCTCCTAGTTGGACAGTCAAAACCTTCTGAAATATTTCTGTAAAATAATGCATGTTTCAAATAAATATTATTATTATAATTATTATTATCAACAGTCAAATACCAAGTTCGTTCATGGACTCAAATTAAATCAACATAATACTTTAAAAAAGCATTGAACGAGGAACGCAGTCGGCAATAATATTCGTACGCGAGTCCCGACGTGTGATGACGTTTTAGCGTCGAACCCTGCGGTGTGATTGTCGGTCCATGTGCACTTAATTCTATGGAACGACAATTGACGCCAATTGACTTCAATTGAGCCACGAATGATTATATCATTTGTGTTTATTGAATTCCTAGACAATGCGGACTCTAAAATAGAATAGTGGCGAGTGGACATGACACAAGATAGCAAAGTGAGTCATCGCGCTTTAATTAGTTGTACTATAAAACTCCTAACAAAAATAATTGGACCATTCTTTATACGGCGTTCTGTGAAAAATCTCTTGAAGGGCGGTAACGGTGAATACTATATTTTGCTCATGATGGCTAAAACCTAAAAAAGCATTACTTTTAAAATTAGCCCCTCTTCAGATACCATACCTCTATATTTAGTGTGAATAATAATTATTGTTAACAACTACTGTCAACTCTGTATATATAAGGAAAAAAATCTTATTTTTTACACTTTTGTATTTTCTTTTTACACTTGGTAGTTATTCATTATAATTAAATGGAACAATCAAACTTTAGTTTAACCACTTTCTAAAAAAAAAGGAGAACTTCTTAAAACAAAGTTAATTTGTTTCATTTAATTATTTTACATTTAAAAAGGGTTTTTGCGCGTTCTGGTATAGAACCAGTCACAAATGGCTTCCGTTTATTAGCACCGCATGTTTAAGCATATGTATGGAAATGTAAACATACCGTAATAATAATAAGATATTTGCTGGTTAGCGCACGTAGCCGGTAACGTCGCGCGGGCGGAATGATAATTTAAATGTGCGTATGTAGATTAATTGAGTGAAACTCTCGGATCATTACCCTTCCGCCGCCAAATTCACACTCAGACTGGCAAACATCCAACCGGGCCAACCAACCAACCAACCAACCAACCCACCCATCAGCCAACCCACGACCTCGGTCTACCGTCCTATCTGTCAGTCTCAAATCTGAACTATCTCAACTCGGTGCTGTATGCTAAATGGTCCGACACTCTATTTCTCTATCAGTGCTCTAAAGGTGTTACCAGTACTGCAATGCAAACCCACTTTGCAAACACAATTTATAGCTACCAGTGGTGTACCACAAGGGTCTCATTTAGGTCCAATTTTGTTTTTACTATTTACAAACGATGTTTTACTTTTTACAGGCAATTTAAAAAAATAAAACCGCTATAGATTGTATCTATCTTCAAAGTAATTTAAATAGGTTAATTAATTGGTATACTCTTAACAAACTTCACCTCAACATAAATAAGTGTTATTTAATAAGATTTTACAAAACAACTCAACCAATTATTTATTATTTATATCCACATGAACTTAATAACATAACAATTACCAACGTCGATAAAATTAATGACCCGAGCATATTTTTTTAGTCAAAATTAATCTTTATAGCCCAAAATAAGAATGAAATTGGTTGTCTTCATTCTTCGAAATTCCAGGGGATTTAGGAATATTTCAACCTTGAAAACTTTGTATAGATCTTTAGTTGGAAGTCAAGTTTAAAATAACTCCTCGATTTGGTTCTCCCATTTTAAAATACATTCAAATTGAACATAAATTCCTGGGAAACATTAATTATAAACTAAGTATTCCGATTAAAAGTATTAACTATAATTACTTGATGAAAGAACTAAATTTGCTAAAACTCTAAGACCGAAGAATTATTTCCGACTTGATATTTTTGTTCAAAATTATAAATGGTAGTATGGACAGCCCTGATTTAATTAACTTCATTCAATTCAACGTACCAAAAGCCTGTTTAAATGTAACAAAACCAGGACAAAACATTACAAACACTCGCTTGTACCTAGATTACATAAAGTTAGTAATGGATGAAAAAACCCTTGACTCTGTGCTGAAACGGGCGGTCCGTTTGATACATTCGTCTATCTTAACAGACGGATTGCAATCTTTGTAGCGCAGACGTCAGGTGGGAATGCTATCCTTGTTCTACCGGTATTTAATTGCAGATGTTCTGAGAAACTGGGGTCATTGATCCCTTCGGCACCGGTGTACAGTCGGGAAACACGCCAAACGCGCCCCCAACATTTACATATGGTTGAAATTTTTCAAATGAGAACGGGTCGCTTCTACGACTCATTCATTCAACAGCTTGACTCTAGAACGATCTGCCGGCCTCCGTATTTCCTCTCTTTCTATCCCCGAAAGACCCTCCACACAGCATCCCCAAAGATGACATAGGCCTTAAAGAAAATTATTTCCCTCAGGGCCTCCTGTGTGAATTAACTGTAAAAGTAAAATAAAATCGCCAGAATACTGTCCTACATAAATATAAAGGGTTGTCATAATTTTCGTAGACAAATACTTTAATTCAATAACGTCAGTATCATTATTACCCATGTAATTTTTAAACTAAAGGCAAAATTCACAGACAAAAGTCCGGACAGGTATATCATGTCCGGACAATCCGGCCTATTGTGAAAGCGCCAGTGAAATACGAACCGAATAATGAACCGAGCCGAAACTTAAAAAAAAACGGAATTCATTGCAGAAAAATGCATTCCGTGGACTTTATTTGCTTTATTTTTAAAACGGTTTTATATAAATAAAGTACACCTAAAATAAAATGTCAAATCATACCCGGTATATATTTTAGATACATTTTTTTTATGTCTCCATAAATAAAACTTAATTTAAAACAAGTAAAATATATGAACCATTATTTTGCCTTCAATATTTTAACATCATCGTTTGTTTGGCCATCGTTTAAACAAACAATATCGTTATTTCACTATCGTGTTTTTGCAAGCACCTAGTTTCAGTGAGATAGGTAAATAAACATAAACTTTATTGCGTACACCACACATGTTGTAAACACATTTATTAGATTATTGAAGAAGATAATATTAACACATCTTAAATGAACCACGAAACCGAAAAAACAACAGAAATTAAAAAGATTTCAGTCGCATCTGATATTACAATGAGGTTTACAAACTTCAATAAGTTATAAAAAAAAATTGAATATTTCTTTCCAGACTTGTAAAATAAGTCAACAGATGTCTCATATAAATAAAAATCGGGTAGGTATATCCGAGACTCTATTCCGATTGCAATTGAGTTCGGGATGAAACTTTGCAATCATCATAAGGATAGCAGCCAATAATATGGGATTTATAAAAATGGAGGATAATATTAACAAATCTTGAACATGAAGTATGATATCGGTGTAAATGGCGTAAATTGAACTGGTCTCATTAGCTAAGTTGGTTAAGCGGTTACCCGGATAGGTAGAGGTCCTGGGTTCGAGTCCCAGATGCGACTGAAATCTTTTTAATTTCTGTTGTTTTTTCAGTTTCGTGGTTCATTTGGAATGTGTTAATATTATCTTCTTCAATGATTAAATATTACAATGAGGTTTACAAACTTCAATAAGTTATAAAAACAAAAAAAATTGAACATTTATTAGAGATATTTACACTCCGATTGTATATATATGATATACTATGTATGATGCTTTTATGTAAATATTATGTTTGTGTTTCTAACAAAAAAAAACATTCATATATATTTTTTTAATTTTATAGAAAGACGTAGGTACATTCCCGGGTTAAAAATATTTATGCGAATATCTTTTAATCTCCCACTATATCACACTAAGCGGAAAATTTTGCTTGTGTTGTGATGGAGGACTTAGACAACAGAAGAATTGAACTCATGATGCCTGGGTGGGACCCATATGCGACGACAATTCAGCCACTGACCGGCCAAAATAGATTTGCAGGTTTTTTAGCTAGACGAATATATATAGAAATAAAAATATATTGTACATTGAGGTTTTGGGTAAAAAAAAAAAGAATATCTGAAACTTATCGTTACAAATAGACTCTTTTTATAGCGGAAAAAACTAGAGAGAATTTTTTTCGCTTTTAGTTTCTAAGTGTGCCAACTACATTTTAACATTGCCGACGTTTGTCGTGAAAACTGTTATGTGGTAATTATATCTAAGTAAGAAAGTGATTATTCAAACTACAAACGGAATTTTTAAGCGGGAAAACCAACGATTTAAAAAAAAAATAGCATAAGTCACGAGGATAGTAGCTCAATGTGACAGGAATTATATGAATAGATAAAAACTTATATCGTTGTCAATTTGATTCCATAATTTAACGAATGCATAAACACCTATCTGCTGGCAGATGAAAATATTTTTAATAATCATAACAGTTGATAAAAAAAACATCATTATTTGTAGCAACTATATTTTTTTTAATAAAATAGCTGACAATGATCATGGTAAATGATACGAAATTGGTAAAAACAAACCTGGCTAAGCCGGGTACAAAATATAGTTAAAAAAAATCATATTTGAAGCCCGAAATTCGAGTGGATCAAATTATTACTCTGAAAACGCCGAAGCAGTCCAAAACGTAAAAATAGTCAACTGTGGCGCATTCTAGCGGCAGTTTTCCGAACTACCATAAAATTTTCCAGAAGAAATTTTCCGTACTTACGGCGGAAATTCACGTTTTAAGATCGTTAATAAACCTATACCTACGCGATAACATTAAACGAGGTTAATACACAATCCAATAAACTTACGTGAATCCTAGTATCTCGTTGAAGTATTTTATTACGTGATCTCGTCGGTAATTTATGCTACGGTGACTCTTAGCAACGTACTTACCTGCAAAAAGACAGAAAAGAAAATTAGTGTATATTTGGATGAGATTGAGCGATAATAAAATTTAGTAAATGAATTAAAAGTTACTTCATAATCACCACTTTATTAATATATACGTACCAACATATTTCGAAAGCGATGCTTTTCTGATAAAAAGTGTTAATAGTTACTTAAATACACTTTTTTTTTAATTAGCTATTTCTTGAATTTATTTTCATATTAGTATTAATAGTAAAAACATTTTTTTTAATTTTTTCTTATAAATTTGTTATTCAATCTTTTATAATATTTTTTTATTAATATTTTTGATTAATTATTAACTGCTTTAATCAATTTTTGTTTATGTTTTTAATTGGTCTATTCTTACATTATTGTTTTTTTGTTTATCATTTGTCTATACTTGACATTATTACTTTTTAGTATCCCGTAAACACCTGATAAGGAAAGCATCGCTTTCGAAACATGTAGATATGTGTATATTTATAAAGTGGTGAATAAAAAGTCATTTTTAATTAATTTATTTATGACGCAACAAAGTGAATACAAATCTTTTGAAAAAATTATAATTAAATTTTGATTTAATACAATACCGACTTCCATAATTAATCTTAGGAAATATACGTTTTTAAATAGTGTATTGATGAAATTAACACAAAATGTGGATAGTAAAACAACGTAAAATATTTAACGGCTTTTTTAACTGAATATAATATAACATAAAATATACTATCTTTGCACACAACGATTTATTTGAGATTAAAGATAATTAGTTTCGGGCCAAACATTGTAATTAAAAAAAAAAAATTAATCATCGAAGAATATAATATTAAGTAATCCTAAATGAAACACGAAACCGAAAGAAATCACAGAAAATAAAAAAGGTATCAGTCCGCATCTGGGGATCGAACCCAGGACCTCTGTCTTACCGGGAAAACCGCTCTACCAACTGAGCTTATGATACCAGTTCATTTTACGCTATCTTCATTGGTATCATACCTCAATTTCAAGTCTTGTCAATATTATCCTCCATTAAATCCCATATTATTGGCTGCTATCTTAATGCCGATTACAAAGTTCTGCCCGAATATAATTTCAGTCTAGATAGCGTCCCTAAGATGGTGTAAAGTGAACTGGTCTCATTAGCGTCGGTAGAGCGGATGTTCCGGTAAAACAGAGGTCCCGGATTCGATTCCCCGATACGACTGATCCTTTTTTGTTTTCCTGTGGTTTTTTCGATTCTGTGTTTCATTTTAGGATTGGATAATATAATGTTACGAAGAAGTTTAAAAGCTTAAATAAGTTATTAAGATAAATTGAAACTTTTTTTTTAAATTTCCTACATCAGAAAAAAAAACATTTTTTAGATAATTGTTTGTGATTATACTCTAGTCGAGATATTTAAATAAAACATTAAGTATACATAAATATTTAGATAATTAGTTTAAATAATAGGCTATCATAAAACTTTGACCGCGAGTTAATTATTAAATTTCATTTAAAATGTGACTGTTAAAGAGAATATAACATGATTAATAATGATCACATCATTGAAGTGGATAACACAGACAACTTAACAAAATAGTATCATGATACCAAGAAACAAGGGGAATAAGACATCAGCTAAAATGTGATTTCTCATGATTCCTGTAATTTGATGATTTGCTGCCGACAAGAAATACGTAAGCATTACGCGCCCACAGATGGGGCTAATTTTAAATATTTTAGAAAAAATCACTTTTAGCACGTAAGATAAACAAGTATATTTAGCAAAGAAGCGGTACACTTTACAGATAAACAAAACTTAAGCAAAGTTGGCGAAAAAGCAAGGACACTTAATATATAAACAAAACCTTAGCAAAGTTTCTGAAAAATCGGGCTCTTGCGAACGTTTTCTGATACAATTTGAGAGTACGGAGTGCACCTCGGATAAAGCAATATAACTCAGAATACTCGCAGGTACTAGTTTCTAGCATAAAGTGTTTCAGCAACTTAAACCTAAGCTGCCCGGAGAAAGGTAAACCAAGGATCATAAGTTAAGGAGTTCGCGTGAGAGGAATATTAGAATAAGAATGCAGCGGCTGGAGGAGCAAACGAAGGGATTGAATAATGATGGCCTACTTTACCCGGGAAAGAACGGAGTATTAAAGGTTTAGTAGAAAATAATTGTTTCCTATGCATTCAATAGAATTATTAAGAAAGGATGAAGGAATAATTTAAAATATGTTGTTATAGCTACCACTTCTTCGAATACAACAAAAATATCATAAGAATGCTTGGCAAACACAAAATACGAGTGTGATCAAAGTGCTACAATTTATTCAAAAGATTAGTATTCACTTTGTGGCGTCATTATTAAAAAATGAATTAAAATTTACTTTACAATCACTACTTTTTTCATTTATACATATCAAATATGTTTCGAAAGCGAAGCTTTCCTCGTCAGGAATATACAAAATACTAAACAGTAATAATGTCAAGTATAGACAAATGATAAACATAGAACACAATAATATAAGAATATACTAAATATAATAAGTTGTAAACAAAAAATTGATTAAAGTAGGTAATAATTAATCAAAAATGTTTAAAAAAATAAATTATAAAACATTTAATACATTAGACATTAAAAAAAATTATAACTTTCATCCTTCCTCTGCCAGTTCCATGCCTCACTGCCATACATCAGAGTTGGTATCAGCACTCCATTGTGGACTGCTAGCTTCGCTTCTTTGGACAACTTTTTGTTTGCGCCAACCGCGTTCAGTCCTCCGTTAATGGAGTTTCCTGCATTCACCCTTCTTTCAATATCCCTATCAGTCTTTCCAATATCCCTATCAGATTATTAATTAAATTAAATTGACTACTAACACTTTTTTTAAATTCTGAAATTTCAAATATGTTAATTGTAAACCGGTTGTACTTGTATGTAAAATTTTCAACCTTTATTATATCAAAATAATGATTGGTTGTTACCCTTCTTTCAATATCCCTATCAGTCTTTTCAATATCCCTATCAGATTATTAATTAAATTAAATTGACAACTAACACTTTTTTTTTATTCTGAAATTTCAAATATGTTTATTGTAAACCGGTTGTACTTGTATGTACAATTTTCAACCTTTATTATATCAAAATAATGATTGGTTGTTAAAATATACAAAAATGCTATAAATTTATTTTATACAACAGTAAAAAAAAATACCTATAGTATTTTCTAAATTCTGTCAAAAGATGGTATCTTATACGTACACCTCCAAACAAAAAAAATCTTTGAAAGCAATTGCACAGAGGTGCAGAGCAATTTTTTTTTTTAACTAATATTTAATTCGCGAACGGGTGGAAAAAATATAGATTGCTTTAGTTGACCTACGTATTTAAAACTAACTTTCCAAGTATCTAGCCTTCTAAGGTTCTAACGTCTAAACAGGAGAAATTACGCACTTACCTGCCCATTTTTTAAATTAACGGTTTATGTTTTCGAATGAATTAATAAAAACACAGAATTGCTCGACTTTTCCGATGATGTTTTTTAAACCCCTTTCCGGTGATGTCAATATTCCTAAAAATATACTAAAGACTAACTAATTCAATTTTGGCATACACTTCTTGCTTCATTCATATTCATACATCGTCTCATACATTCTCTTCTATTATTCCGAATTCTGACATGGCCCGACTCAATTATATGATTCACTTGATCGTGCTATGTCTTCCTCGGGTGTCCATGGCTTCTTATTCCACTCCCATTCGCGTCATATATTCTCCTTACACTAATTTATTCGTCCATTCGCTCTACATGCACAAACCAGATAAGCGTTCCTTTCCTAATCTTACTCATTACGCATGCATTCTTTAAGAATCTCAAAATTTAACGCGATCATACATGGTTCTACCGCTTTACTAAAAACAGAGTTCATATTTCAGGTGTTGCTCAGCAATATATGTATAGGAAAAAATAATAAAAACATAAGTTGGTTTTATCGAACGCAACATAAAAAATCGTTTTGTCAAAAAATTGAGAAAAATAATACTTAATATATGGGTATGGCTGCGTGCGTTAATACCTTGCCGTTTTTTTGGGAAGGGTTTTTCGGATAATAGAACTAAAGTAATCATCACGCCATTTCAACAAAGGGGTGGGGATAGAGGATAGACCGCTACATAACTCTGTCTTAGTACACGCTCCTTGTTTAATTTCCATTCATGCATATTCTTAGACATGCTCTCCTATTAACAAAAATTGTATAAAAAATGTAAATAATATGAATTATATTTATTAATTGATAAACTAAAGTTTTTAAGACAAGATTTTTGTGCATAGCGCAAAGGGTGACAATTATTTTTGTAAACAATAATTATTAGCCTGAAACACTCATCCAAATTGAAAAAAACTTCCGAGAAAAGATAAATGTCGCCGACAGGACTCGAACCTGCACCCTTCTGATTGCCGGTCAGATGCTCTACCGAATTATATTATTATATTTTTGAATTATATTACTTTGGTCAGTCCATCTTACGAGATTTCTATAAAAGCGTCGGTATGCCAGGTGCACTAAGACACATTCCCCAAAGGTAAAGGCAAATCATTTTTGAGCGCACTTTTTAATGTATTTGTGCACACCGAGAGTATCACGAGTAAGCGTCAAGCTGGTTTGAATTAGAAGGGGACGTTAGTATATGGGTACTGGATGCGTAAGGACGTTTGTCATAATTTTTTTTTTCATGTTTTACCAATATTATATAAATGTTTTCTGGAAGGGCATAAAAAAAGGGAAAAAAAGCTTAATTACTTAATTTCGGTTAATTGATTAGTTTTTAGATAAAGTTAGATAAAATCATTTTTAAAATGTAATAATAAAAAAAACATCGAGCGTTAATAAGGTAAATAATATTTTTTTTTATCCATCTATACCAGTACGCAAGCAACAATCTCTTTATTGTGATTAAATATTTGCTGTATCCTCTTCGGGCTGCATCATTGATTTTCGTCTTCGGCTCATAAAGCTGAGTGATAAATAACTCAATCTTATCAATATTACTCAATAATGTTACAATTTTTTTTAGTACTTAATTTTAAAGGCTTTTTTTTCTCATAGCACCAACCAGTACCTATCAAACACATATACATAATTGTATTATAACTAAATCTATTATACTATACTCAAATTAACTGGTATACGTAAACGATTACTCCGTACTTTTTTTTTTATTCTTGTCTCTTTGAACTGAATTCTACATCAATTATTATACTACACTCAAATTATTTGGTATACACAATTGTTTTTTTCTGTACTATTCTTCTCTTTATACTTAATTACCATAGTTTTTTCTATATATATTATATTACCACACTATGTCAATACTAGCTTTTTTCCTTTCTATTTTTGTATAATGGCACTTAACACGAACTAAACTTGTCAATTTGACTGTCCTAAAACGGGATTTGTTCCTGGTTGGGCAGTCAATCTTACGTTTTGTTGTTAAATAATGTGTGTTTCAAATACATAAATATTATTATCATTGATTTATCTGTATTTGTTATTTAATGAGAAACCATTCGAATCGTTTCGAAAATAATTAAATATTTTATGCACACCACAAATAGGTTTCCTTATAAAAAGTCAATATTCCATCTATTACTGGTGCTGCAAATTGAGAATCTGAATCTAAGGCAACGCGGAGCACGGACCAGCGAGATTTAATAATGTTTCTTAGTTATACAAGGCGCCGACAGAACGGGAGTCAGGTGAAAATGAAACAAGAAACCATTTTCTGAGCTCTAAACTATAAAATCCTCCTAATGTTTCATTGCAGTGCAATATCGGATATTGAAAGCGAAACAATTTCCGTTCGGTCGGCGATTGGCTATGGGTAGCTCGCCTACAGCTTTTCAGGGCCAGGGGGAAAAGTGTTTTGTACGAACTAATTTGAAGAAGGCTTTACCTGAAACGTAATACTCCTTTTAAAGTTTACTCGTGCTTTCTTCCCAGTAATGATCATTATAACAATATGTGTTTATCGCTTTAAAATAGTTTAATTGCCTGTCTGAGTTCGTTTTGCGACAAATAATAGAAAATTTACCATTTATAATAGAGTGGTTTAATAAAACTTTGTGAAAGACACGCGTTTGGGGCATATTCCTGAATGCGAACTTTCAGACAACTAAGCGTACAGCAAAATACCATCCAAACGTTTTCAGGGCATAATTTGTTTTCCTGAGTAGAAAACACTCTCAATAATATAACGATGGAGTACAGTTCATATTCAAAAAGCTGCTTTGATATGGCTGTAGCTATTTAGGTGTCTATATCAGTGAATAATGTAAATGTGTATTTTTACGAAAAATTAATATCTAAGTACAAAAATTGCGGCAGGTTCCAGAGGAGTAGATACGCTAAATATTGCCCTGATTATAGAGCACCATTGAGAATTGAAACGTTTCTTGAAATGACTCTTGCCGTGTTTAGTGACCCCATACCTGAATAGCCAAGTACTTTCCAACCCGGTCTCCTTTTTCCTAAACAATCCCTTCAGCTTCACAACATTCCCCAATTACGGATGCCATAGTCTCACTGGCTCCGTTGGGTGTTATTAAATTTCTTCATAAATCTCATCCTTTCCCTTCTTTTTGAATTATACCTAAATAGGTGTGGCTAATTCAAAAGCATGAAATCGCCGTACGAGATTGACTTCGAGCTACGAGCTCTACTCACATTTTCCTGACTCGACAAAGAATCTCATGTTTTGTTGATCACGGTCTCAGCGAACTTGAGCCAAATCCACTCTCCTTTTCTCCGGCGCCGATCACGTCCGGGCAACTCCTGGCGGAACACTTTGGCAGAACACTTCGGGAGGAACATTTGCTTTGTGTTGCGGGAATCCCGGCACGCGGCGGCTGCCGTCTGCAGTCTGCACCGCCTTCAGGCCTGCATTATTCCCCGCTAGGAAACCGGTGAATCGATTTCTTGAAAGCATTAGTTTGTCAAAGCCGCGGATTTATTAAAAGGATGCAATTTTATTAATGCAGATATGTTGCATATTCACCGGGGAAAGCCCCCGATCCAAGTTCCAGCATAATTATAATAAGATTTTTGGAATGCAATTCCACCACAAGGGCGTTTTCTAAAACTTTAAAAGGAAGTGAAAACTATTGTTACATAACCTATATTACGTGCATAGCTGATCATTTTGATATTTTATACGTATGAGATGATTATTCTGCCAATAATATGGAATGCCTGGTGTGCGAGTAACTATGGCTTTCCATTTGGAAATTTTAAGGCTACAATTGTAAGGAAAGAAGAAGGGAAATTATCATGTAGGTGAGCATTTTCGCCAAAGTATTTACATTTTTTTTAAATTATTCACGGTAACGAAATAAGAAAACATCATGCCCAAGTTCATAATAAAAATTAATTATATATTGTATTAATCAACGTTTTGCTGAAATATTGCTCTGAATAAGGAATCTGGTGGCTATATAAATGAGTTAATCTACTCTTAATATCAGCGAAAAAATTGTATTAACAATATTTCAAACATGCAAAAACTTTCATATAAATGCCCATATTTAAAATTTAATTTTTTAACGTAAATTAAGAGTTTTTTATATTATTTTTATAAACAATAATTATTAGCCTGAAACACTCATCCAAATTGAAAAAAACCTTTCCGAGCAAAGATAAATGTCGCCGACAGGACTCGAACCTGCACCGTTCTGATGTCCGGTCAGATGCTCTACCGTTGAGCTACGTCGGCTTATCGCAAACCCGCCAAGTTAATCAATATATACTAGTGTTTCATTCAATAATTACTGTTTTTATTATATTTTCACCTGTAAACAACCAACTTTATTAGTATGAGAAAGGCTTGTAACGGCTAAATCTCTATTATATAATTGTTTAAATTAAATTAAATTAAATTATCTCTATTATATATTATATTATTGTTTTTTATATACCCAGCAGATTCCTTATTTTATTAGAGAGTTAATGAGAGCAACGTTTTAGCTAAATATTGAATAATACATTATTTATACCATGAACTCGGGCATTGCAATTTTCCTTTCCGTTACCATGAAACTAATCTGATAAAATGGATGAGAAAATTTTATCGCTTAAAGGGGCTTTTACCAGTTTTAAACTATATAATTTACAAAAGTAGATAACGTAACCTATTTAAAATATAACAAATTTGATTTTACACACTCAAAATTAATTGCAAAATTTTCTTAATTTAATGTAGAAGTGGGACATGATAAAAACACACTACTTTTCAATCTAAATACTTATTCATTAAAAATATATGCAGATTCGAGAGTTGTACTAACTGACTGAATAAAATGAACTAATCAATTTGCATGTCAAAAATATATAATTTTTCAATATTCTGTAATATGAAACAAATAAAAAATAAAACTAAATTGTGGGACATGGCAAAAACGCAATGTAAACACTTTGGCGAAAATGACCAGGTACCTGTATATACTGTTAAGAGGAACGACTGCGCTGCCCTTTTCATACATAACTTAATTTTGGATTTAAGGAAAAAAGACCCATCCAAACTGAATGATTTATTTTATGAATTAAAGGTTTAGTAAATATCAAGTTCGTGAGAGAGGTATTTTATTTATTTTTGTTTTAAATTTTAAAATAATGGCAAAAAAAATTAATATTCATAATTTTAGAGGCAATCAATAAAATCATTTGAGGGTTTATTGTTTTTTTTATTATCATATTTGGTGGTCTAGGCGCCCCCGTGGCTGCCGGCTGCGTTTTATAGTTGTTCCTGATTTATCTTGCAAATATTGGGAAGTTATTAATTTTTCCGGTGTAAAAATAACATAAAATAACCGCAATAATTTTTAGGTTACATTTATAAAAATTATATAATTTTAGTGCTGTCGTTTCGAGCTTAAATCAAGTTTAAAACAAAAACCCAAATATTTCAAATATTTTGACTTGAAATCTGCTTCGTTCTTCCGAATTAACGCATCGGCATCGGTCACATCTGGCGGTCGGTCGTCACCACATGTACTAGTGAAGTGCCAACAGGTAATAGAAACGGTGATTCGAGCCACGGTGGTTGTAAAAAATATTGTATACAACCGGGAAGTGGGCTGCTGGGACCCCAACAAGGACACCGCCGGCTGGGGCGAGAACGAGCCTTTACCTTCGGCATTGAGATAGTGGCCAAGTTCCTCAACAAGCACAACTTTGACCTGATCTGCAGGGTGCATCAGGTGGTAGAGGACGGGTATGAGTTCTTTGCCAAGAAGCAACTGGTACTACAGGGAATTCGATAATGCAGGAACAATGATGTCAGTGGACGACACGCTGAAGTGCTCCTTCCGGATCCTGAAGCCGGCTGACAAGCGCATGGCGTACGTGCAGACCAACACCAAGCGTCCCGTCACCAACAAAGACAAATAAGATTGGAAGAAAGGATCAGTACCTCCGGCCCCCGTCCTCACCCGCCGCCCAACTTTACATAACTCCTATCATTTGTATTAGCGTCTTGCAATATATCATAAGGAATAAATGCAGTAAGCTTCTTTTTTTTTTCAATTAGACATGTAAGAAAACTTAGACCAAGCCGTATTTAATTTTGATAATCTAACTGCATCTCTTTATATGGTCTATAAATAATGTGTAATGATAGTGTCCAAAAAAAAAAGTCATAGATTTAATATAGGAATAATGTAAGAATAGGAAGTAAGATTTGTACATCGCCCTTGAGGTGATTTTTAAAAAAAACGGCGCTATAAAAATCATCCGATTATTATTATTATTATTATTTACTATATAAATATGATTACGTAAATAAAAATACAAAAAAAAATAGAAAAATAAAAAAAAAAACATTTTTTCGGGTCGATATTTTAAATTTGTGTTCAAACATAATTGGTCGATTTTTAATTTAATTTTAAGTCCACCATATTGGTTATTTCAATATTAAAAAAAAACTTTTATATTTCAGTGTATTTTCAAAGTAGACGGGGTATTTTTTTTTTTAAATCTCCCAAATAATTGTTAAAGGTGCCTCAAAAATCGGAAAAAATCAATTCTTTTTATGTCCTCTATATTTCATAACGTAAAGCAAAAATAAATAAATAATTTCTCTTTACTTACTAGATATTTACTTTACTATTTGATGAAAAAAAAACATTAGGTTTAGGTGAGTATTTTGGCCTCAAATCCACAGTTTCACAATTTGAAAATGGCCTTAAACGCCGAAACAGCTGGCAAAATAATAAAAACTAAAAATACTCGCAGAACTTAATAATAACATTATTAAATTTGATTTACATTAAATTTAAAAAAAAAATCAAATCTAAAATATAATTTTGTATGAAATAAGCCGCGCGGCCGTTCCTCTTAATCTGACCGGTTAGTGGCTGAGTTGGCATCGCGTTTGGGTTTCACCCAGGCATCGTGAGATCAATTCCTCGGCCGGCTAAGTCCTCCATTACGACACAAGCAACATCTTCCGCTTACTGTGATGGTAGTAGGAGATTTTCTAATATTGTCAAGTTATTTGTAATGAGTGAATAGTTGTCTTTATTTAAAAAAAAATTAAAATGCTAAAGCCATATTTGAGCAATTGTGGCTATGCGCTAGGGCGATAATGAAACACCTTCAACGGTATATATTTTTTAATGTGTCCGAGTTTAATTTGTAAAACTCTATTTTAATTCAAAGATTTTAAATTTAATTATAAATATTATTATTCACTTCTTCAATAAATGCAAAATCACTTTGTATTATCCTTTTCAATAAATTGAATTAGAGATGTTTTAATCAAATTAATTTTACATATATTGAAGAAGAAATGTTTTGTTTAAACAACTCTGTGGCGTGCAGGTCATAAAGGCTGAAAAGGTCTGTTTATTTTAAGAAAATGGCACGAGTACTTTTAATGGTGACATAATGAGTTTTATCAAATGATAGATGAGTTGAATTTTTTTTATTTTTTATATGAATACCGCACAAGAGTCCCAACTGCTCCCGACCGTCTGGAGCCAGTGAGACTATAGTATCCCCAATTGGGGAATGTTGTGAAGCTGAAGGTATTGAGGAGGGGAAGGAGGAGGGGAAGAGGAAGGTGGGGAAATACCTGGCTATTCAGATCTGGTCACCAAACACGGCTAAAAGCCATTTCAGGCAACGTTTCAATTCTGAATGGTGGTCTTTCACCGGGGCGATACTGAGAGTATCTTCCACTCTGGAATTAGAATACATATGTAGGTAATACCCATTTGTCAACCTAGCCACTACTATAAACAGAAGATAATAATGAAAGGACTAATTACAATCGAAGAGACTGCAGCGCACGTTCGGTAATAGAGCAGTGCACGCCACTGCCACTATTTAATATATAAATTTAATAGCAAGATGTTCGGAAGCGAAGCTTCCCCCATTGGGATGAACAGTATTCAGTATACAAAACACTTCGAATTGATTGTATTATTATTCAATTTAAAAAACTGTTTAAATATTTTAAAAAAAATGCTATCTAATTATTATTACAAGTGACAGCTGTTTCATTTTCCGAAGGTATTATCAAACTATCTAAAATCACATTACATTTAAATTAAAAAATGCAATGGTAAAGAAATATATTTTTTAAATACAATGATTGAGAAATGTTCGTTTTCTATGGTCCTGTCAAATATGAATGTATCTGTAAAAAATAAATACATTCCAGGCGTTATTTAGTCAACGTTTTAATAAATAAAAAATTGAAAATCTTAGGACACTACCGTCAAGGTTATCAAATAAAATTATTATAAATGCGTTAATATATTTTTTATCAATTCAATTGCACGTATTTAGTCAGTATTCTTGGGACTTAAAACACTCTCCTCACGCACACTCTTCATTCTCCTAAATAGGTGAATTTGAACTACTGTGCTTAAAACAATAACTTAAAAGAAAATAATGAATAATCTCTTCAAAAGATTGATATTCACTTTGTGACGTCATTATAAATAAATTAATTAAAAATTACTTTGTATTCACCACTTTATCAATATACACATATCAACATGTTTCAAAAGCGATGATTTCTTAATCAGGAATATATAAAATACTATTTATTACATATATGCCTATTCGTGATGAAGGAAGCATCGCTTTCGAAACATTTTGATATGTGTATATTAATAAAGTGGTGAATACAAAGTAATTTTTATTCTATCTATGTGTAATGAATGTTGGCTGGCGATGAGGGGTTGTGCACTGAGCAGTTGCTTTATTTCCGTGCAGTGTTACGCGTATGTTCCCACACAGTTTATTTGGAGACTATTAAAAGAAAGCTAAAAGAAAATATGAATATTATTGTCACAGCTCAACTGCAAATAATTTCACCTCATTTCACAGAAATCAAGAAGACTTCAAGTCATGATGGAAACTAGTCAATATGTACAATATGCAAAGAAGAGAAATGCAATAAAAAACATACTAAGGAAAAACTTGATATTTGTTTTTTTTTATTCAGTAAAAAACGATAAAATAATTTCGATGATTTCAAAATCAGGTATTTATAAATTGTCAAATATCAAAATAGGCTAAGAAATCATCAAAATAGAATTTAAGTTCGTTTTTACAACTGTTACTTAAATTGTACCAACCTATTGCTTAAGTTGTATGAGTATTTAATCCAATTTCATAACCAACTTTCTCTGCCATAGATCATCCCAAGTGGTTCGCTACGTTTAGTTACTTAGCAGGTATCCGGGTGCATGGGGCGAGGTTTGTCCGGAATTTAACGGCGAACGCGTCTGCCCACAAGCTGCGTGGTGGCCCAGATCGTGAGAGACCGGTTGAGGGAAGCCCCTTGGCCTCTCTAAGCGGATTTTCTCGACCCATCGCCTTGCATCGCAGTGAAAAGAATGGGGTAATACGTCATTCACTCCTGGATACGCTGACCCCCAGATTCCTACTCACTCTCATACCTTTTTCCATCCCAAAACATCCTCGACTTACTTTCCTTTAAAAGATCCCACGCACAGATTCTCCAAAGATTCCTCGGGGCATCCTGGGTATACTTAACGTAAAAAAAAACTCTTTCGTGTATAAAATCATTAATTTGTATTTTAATGAGAGAAAGAAAGCACAAAAGAAGAAGCTAGCAGTTCACAATGGAGTGCTGATACCAACACTAATGTATGGAAGTGAGGCATCGAATTGGCAGAGAAAGGATGAAAGTAGACTAAATGCTGTAGAAATAAGATCTCTGAGGTGAATGTATGATAAATATTAAGATTCACCATGAATGCAAGGGTGATGTAAGTGTAATGAATAAGATTAAGAAGGGGAGGCTTAGATGGACTGGACATGTTGAGTGAATGAACGAAGAAATGTGTATAAGGCGAATATATAACGCGAATGTGAATGGAAGAAAAAACCGGGGACATCCGAGGAAGACATGGAACGATCTACTTGAGTCAGGCCATGTCAGAAGTCGGAATAACAGAAGAGAATGTATGAATGTGGATGAAGCAATAAGTGCATGCCAAGATCGAGTTGTTGGGCGGTCCGGCGTGATGGTTAATTAGTTAGTTACTTAACCTGTTAACCGAGCGTGACGTATGTATACGTCAAATGTAAACAGTATCGAGAATGTGTGAGTAATCGGTACATGCATCGACATTAATTTAATCGGACTGCTTCATACAAAACATAATATTGGATTCGAAGGCAATACCCCGGTTAACAGGTTAAGAAAGCACATGGTAATAAATAAATTACTTAGCTCAAGCATATGCATTTCTGTTAAAATAAAATTGAATACAACGCGAAAACAATCTGATAAAAAATCTGTTAAATATGCTCATTTCTCTGTTATAGTGAATATAGCATAACGCGTTTATACAGAACGACAGTCTTTTTAATAGGATACTAAACATGTAAAAATAACCACACAACTATAACAACGAATGCAGTGTTCTTCAGTCGTCAATGGCCTAATAATTAGTCACACCTAATAAAAGTCCCAAATGATCTATTGAGTTGATATTCTCTTTTAAAGTGAACTATTTAATTAATGACGCCGGAGCCGTAAAGATTCCGTAGTGCTATATAAACAATTTGAAATTGCCCCAAAGCTCATAGTAACCACAATAAAAAAAGATTAATACCGAACGTTACACCCGAAGTAATTACGTGGAGCTATTGCAGGGAAAACCTAATAATGTGTAGAAGCAACAGGTGCGTGGCCAATTGGCAAAATCCTTGGACCCATTACGAGAACTTTAATCCGAGGATCAAAATATCGCAGATTTATGAATATTCACGTTTTTAGCGGACTAGAAGTCTATTTGCTGAGATCAAACGATGTTTCTTTACAAATTTTCTCGGTGAAGTACTTTCTGATATGTTTATCATCTTGAAGAAGTTAGCATGTACTGTGCAAAAGAAACTTGTCAACACAATAATTGAGATTTCGATGATCTGGACTTGGAGAACTAGTATTATAATTTTACGACACTTTAAAACAGCACGCTATTTAAATTCCGTGCTAAAATAATCTACCGCTCGTATTAATACTGCCCGAGACAGCGTCCGAAATTCCGAAATGAATCCCATATGTGCATTTTGAATTCAGCATCTATCGGACTTTCTCTTCTAAGAAATAGTTTGCATAATTCCATACTTTTGGCCCTTCAGTGACAAACCGTGGAAGGGTGCAAACCTTTAGGAATATCTAAGCTGCCAGGGTGCGCAGCGACTATGGGATCTGTTAACATTTCTATGATCATTGTGTTTTAGGTTGTTATTAGATGTTAAGTACTGAAGATGTAACTTTTTAAATTAAAAAACAAGTTTTAATAGTAAAATATTTATTTACAACCTACAACATTATATGCATTTGCCACAGACGATTTAATGAATCGCCAAATTGTATCCTTTTGCTGGGTTGCTAAACTCTGGTGCAGTGATGTAATGAAATTCCTTTAGATCTAGGGAAAAATATGAATAATTATGGAAAAGACTAACATTGGACTTAAAGATGAGGGAATTTTTTTCTCCCTTTTCAATCTCCGATTGAGACAGGTCACAAATAATATCACAATTGTTATATAATTCCAGATAAATTTAACCAAAATAATGTGCTGGTAGGGGAAAAACGTCCAGGCTGAAGAACTTTCGAGAACGGTACAGTTATAGTGCTACATCATTGTTGAAAGCCGCTGTATCTGTATAAATTAAAATAGCCATGATGGCAGCGCTTCCGCAGAGCAGACACCATAAGAATAATAATCATTCAAATATGCTTTATGTTCAGCGAGGACGGCTTCGTACTCACTTTGACAACAGTCAGTTTACCCGGATGAGAGATGTTAGAATATTATGTTTTTGGTAGTTTTGACATAATGTTACGTAGTCTAAAAACTTTATAATCGAAATTCTCATATAAACCGTTAAAAGTACGAACAATTTCTCGAAAAAACATTTCTAAACGTTTAATTATTTACCTTAATAAGTAATTCGTAGTAAAAGTGATTTTATCTAAGAAAACAATTTGTTCTTTGTCGTGCACTTAAATGAGAAAAAATATTCGTTTAATACCAGGTGATTCAATAAAGTGATTTTAAAAAAAGAACTTTTATTAATTCAAGAAAAATGATTTTCATTCATTTGCATATCTGGGAATCTAATTTATTTATTGCTAAAATAGAGAATATAGTTTTTTTCAACTATGACATTTGCAGAGTAAACGATTAGAAGATTTATTAGCAATATTCTTTAGACACATAAAAAAATATTTATACATCATTAATTTGAATGTTAAATGTATAAAATAATATAAACTTATTTAATAGGGTAGGTTGTATATGGAAACATGTATATGGAAACACAAATATGAATTGGCACACTATTTAAAAGTGATAGAAAGTCATTAGTACAGGACGAAAGAAAAAAACTAGCCCGAAAACCTAATCTCACCTAACCTAATGAATATTTACATATTTAATAAATTGGTTACGTTAGGTTAGATCAGGTTTTCGGGCAATTTTTTTTTTGTACTTTAATGACTGTACAACTTTAAAAAGTGTGTCGATTCATACGGGTGTGTTGATTTATCAGGTCAACCTTTTTAGGAGTAGGGATGAATAAATTTAGTCAGTGTTCTATTTTCCCCGATTTATTCGCGATATATTTTCGTGCCACTCCCTGCACGCGAATAAATCAATGAAAATTCCTTTCAACACTTTTGTGCGGATAAATCTTGTCACCCCGTTTTTTTCATTTCATAATAATTAGTTCCGTTTAAACAGGAAATAATAAATTCTCAAAATGCGAAATATGTTTGTCTCAGTGTGCTTTTCGTTCATTTGTAAATACGCGAGGACGACTCCCTTTCCCATTTCATTATTATTGTGGGATAAAATGGAATAGATAAGTTGTTTCCAATATGATAGTGTAACGTGTTTTAAAACAATCCCTTTGTTTATACCCACGAAATGTATTTAATTTTGTGTTAATACCGACCGGTTTCGCTTAACACAAGCATCATTAACTAACTAACTAACCATCACGCCGTTTCCCCGCAAGGGTAGGCAGAGAGGACAGACCGCCAAACAACTCGATCTTGGCATACACTTCTTGCTTCATTCACTTTCATACAACGTCTCATACATTCTCTTCTGTTATTCCGACTTCTGACATGGCCCGACTCAAGTATTTGATTCACTTGATCATGCCACGTCTTCCTTGGACGTCCCCGGCTTCTTCTTCCATTCACATTCGCGTCATATATTCTCCTTACACTCCTTTCTTCATTCATTCGCTCTACATGCCCAAACCATCTAAGCGTCCCTTTCCCACAAGCATCATCATGGTACAAAATTAAACAAATCCTGAATTAAATCTATCTCTTGGCTGGAGTTCCCAAATACTTGATAAACCCGCTTGGTAATGTGCAAAGGAGGGCGGTTCGTCTGATTGACAATCCGTTGTTAACAGACCGATTGCCAGCTCTGATTCACAGACGCAATATAGGTATGTTGGGTGTATTCTACAGATATTTCAATGGAGCCTGCTCGAAAGAGCTACCAGCGTTGATCCCTCCGCGCCGGTGCACGTGCGTGAAACTCGACGGATTCAAACCGAACATCCGTTCATGGTCGATGTCGGCTTCATGAGAACGGGTCGTTTTGCCGACTCGCCGTTGTGTAAATCGGCTCGTATGTGGAACGAGCTACCGGCATCTGTCTTTCTTCCAACATTTAATACGAGCCTCTTCCAAAGTCCGCATTAACAAGTTCCTTCCTACAGCCACTCCTTAAATTGCCTCACAAAGTTGCCCAACCGGATAGCGATACAGTTATCCTATACAGGCTCTGTACATATAGGGGCGCTCTTGTGAGGTGTAAAAAAAATATTCCAATTTCATTTATACAATTTTAAGTAAAAAACATTAAAAAAATAGCCACAAAAAAACTATTTGCTAATCCATATAATATAAACAGCAATAACAAACCTAGTTACCAATGGCGTCGTATTTTATTCATCTTATATCAAATCTTCTTTCTAAATTAAGACCTTCATTTTATACAAACAATAATTTATGTAAATGTTTCATCAATTCAAAGGATAAAGATGACAAACTTAGTCACTCTTATGGATTTATAAATTAGATTGTTCAGCATTCTATATTGGCAAAACAACACGCAATGTCAATATTAGAATTAAAGTTCATCTTAGATGCTGAAATAATAAATTTTTCGGAATTCGCCAATCACTCCCCAATAGATTACACCTTCAATCAAACCTTATCAAATCACCTTGTCTGTAAATTTTATGTTTTAAATAACAAGCTCCCGTTAGACAAACTACAAAAGAGTAGTTTATCGGGACTTTTTGAATAGTATTTTTTTCTGTCGTAAAATTAAATATAAAAAAAGTACCGGTAATAATATTCTACATAAAAACGGCCATGACATTAGATTAAATAATTTAGAATCACTCAAAATAAAGAAAACAGTAAAAACCAAAAGCGAAATTCTTAATAATCAGTCAAATGTGTCCAATAGCCCAATATTATGTATATTTCCCATAAACTCTTAAAATTACCCATTATCCCATAATCACCTAGTCAGGTGTTCTTTGGTAATCCATTAAGTACACATCTGTCTCTTTCCCTCTGTTATTATGTTAAATTTCTATTTTCATCTCATTGTTTCTTTGTTCAATGTTATGTTTTGTCTCATTCTATTTGTATTTATAAACACACAGAATGTTTTTTTTATACTAGTTTAATTTTGTACCCTGATGATGCTTGTGTTAAGCCAAACTGGTCGGGATTGATAAAAAAAAAAAAACTCTTAGTTATATAAACAAAGTGATTCTTTTATTTCATTAATATTTCAAAGCATAAAGTGACTGGTTTCTATCAAAATATAAAGTGTTTTAGCTCTGTTTAAAAATAATAAATGTAATCTACAAGTTCATAAGTTGCCAAGAGCCTAATGTGTCCGATTGACAGTTCTGTAAAGTATTTTACTCGATACAGAGCCGAAACCTTAGTGTAAAATAATCTACATTTATATAGCAAAACTAAAACATTAAAACAAAACTAATCAATACACATCAATATTTGTACCACATTTAACACATCCACGTGAACACCTCAGCACAGGTTCTCCTAGTGAGGTGGTCACGACACATATACTCCATTCATAGTATCACCTCTTCAAACCTACCTTACACTCCACATTATGAAACACCATATAAAGCACCTTTATTGTATTTGTCGGCCTCCATGGTCGTGGGGTAAGGCTCTCGACTACGAATCCGAAGGTCGCGGGTTCAGTCCCGGCGTGCGCAAGTAAATTTTATTTAATTAATTTGTGTTGTTTCACATTAATTAATTTAAAATAATATATAGTATATTTGCGCACGTTCCAGAGTGGAAGATACTCTCAGTATCGCCCTGGTGAAAGACCACCATTCAGAATTGAAACGTTGCTTGAAATGGCTTTTAGCCGTGTTTGGTGACCAGATCTGAATAGCCAGGTATTTTCCCACCTCCCTCTTCCCCTTCTCCTTCCCCTCCCCAATAGCTTCAGCCTCACAACATTCCCCAATTGGGAATGCCATAGTCTCACTGGCTCCAGACGGTTGGGAGCAGTTGGGACTCTTATGCGGTATTCATATAAAAAAAATCATATTATGTAAAATGGTACTGTATAATATATAGATATAAATAAATAAAAAATAAAAATGACGATCCTTTATAACACGACAATTATCACTATTCATACTTGTCAAATAATTGAAACACAAGTACTGGTCTTAAAAAAAATACGAAAAAAATCATTTTCCTACACTTTGTTAAATTGTTTTTGTTGTTGTTAGGTTTGGTATCCATCAAAGTGTTAAAATATTTTAAGCTTCTCCATTCAATGGAACCGGCCCTGACTATCGAATTGATTTAAAAGTAATAGTTACTAGCCATAACACATTAAGTGGTCACCCACATGGCTATCGATTAATAGCGTTATGGGAATCTAAATGATGCTGCTGTAATTTAATTTAGAGCATAAAAAATGAACACAGACAGGCACATAATAATAAAAAACCAACGCAAAGACACTTTAGTTTTATTTTCTCATAATTTATATTAGGAGGCCTTCGCAATGTACTGGTATCTGCATTGTATTTATATGCGGGAGTTTTCGGGTTCGATTTCCACAAGAAGTGCAAAATCATATCTTCTCAAGGTAAAACTTTATAATTTAACGTGTTAATCTGGGTGACCTACCAGGTAAGTACGTTTCTGTATCTGTTTGTACATAATGGGATAAACCGTAGCAAATAATATCTGGCACTGCAGACAGCGGAAGTCCTAAGGAAAAAAATAAATTTTCCCTCAGGGCCTATGTCATTTTTCGGGATGCCGTATGGACGGATAATAAGTTCCGGAAAGGAAAAAGGAATCAGAAGTGGGCAGGAATCTGATAATCAGCGTGTCCAGGAGCGGCGGACGTATCAATCCATCTCTCCCACTGCGATGCAAGGCGATGGGTCGAAAGAGTCTGGCTTGAGAGGTCAGTTGGTGGGCAAACCCATCCGTCATCGAGACCTGGACAAACCGCATCCCGTGAACTAGGGCACCCCCCGCTATGTCACCAAACGTAGAGAATCATCTCAAATTAAATTTTTGGTTTGTCCAAAATAATAAATAGTTCACTTAATAAAATAAAAACATATACCTTTGTTATATATTCCAATTCTAGGAGAAACATAATATGCCATTAGGCATAATGACTAATTGCAATTAGCGAAATGGTTTGATTACTGATCGCTCAACGAGCAGCTTCAACCTTTGGTTTTGAATACTGCTAAACAATGCAGGTATTCAACCGAAATCAACTGCCATCAGCGGCTAACCGAATGCATTACGCATATTATAATCAGCGCGCCAACGCTTCTAAAAACTTTGGCAGGAAAAACGGTTGTTTTTTTATTACGAAGGGTAGGTAGAATATGTGGCGTTGCTTTTGATGAATTATTTTCACAGCTGAATATTAATACGTTTTCCTAATTTCTAAAATTTCATATTTATCTAATTGTAAATCAGAATTTTTTTAAACCTTTATTTATGTCAAAAGAATGATTTGTTTCCAAAATATGGTAATACATTACTATTATAATATCCTGTATAATGATATTAATGTGTATTTATATATTGTATATACTCTCTATGTGACGTGAGGGATTGCACTAATCTCCATACACCCTAGAATAAAAGAATTATCGTTATTATTTACATTCACGGTGTTACAAACAGTCTTTCCTCACTATCTCCAGAGTTGTCTAATTGTTGTCTATCTCAAAACTATAACAAAAATTATTCCGTTATTATTTGCTTGACGCCTGCATCATTTTTGACTTAGAAAGCCCTACGAAAATTCTAACAAATTTCCTAGAACTTACAATAATTATTGCGTTCTTGGAATGCGGTGTAATTAAACTTTCCAGTTAACGGTTGGACAATTAATTGCAAATGGGACCATTGATTGTCCTTGATGAGCTCGGGCAAGGGAACAGTGCAGGCGGTGGATAATTCTCAGACCACTGACAAGATCAACAGCGGCGGTAGCGGTAGCGGAAGTGGCTAGCAACACGGTCACCAGAGTCAACAGTTCAACGAGGAGGCGCGGTGGGCGGGTAACACGACATGGCGTGCTAATAGCTGGCCACACACGACCCATGAAAGTATATTTGTAAAGCCGTAGAAAGCATAATAATTGATGACGAGGGACTAAGTGAAATTAAAATAGAAAAACTTGTAAAGGCCGAAAGTTTTTTCCAGGAATTATAAATACCAGAACGACAAGTGGCGTAGAGACCTTTTGAGCGGTGCCCGAATAACAAAGGGCAGTGAAAAAGATTTAAAAAAATGGAACATGCGAATAACTCTGAACTTTCCCTCTTCGTGATTAGATTGGAACTGGAAATAGTGCATTTTATGAATGCACTCCTTGTATGGGACTCTTCGCTTGAACGTAAGTAATTTATTTGTCGAATTACGTAGCAGATGGGATAGATTATAAAGAATATTGACGAAATAACGATGTTTTGTTATATAGAAGATACCGGAACTCGTCTAAAATATAAAAGAAATTAAAATGTGGAATTCATGGCTACCCCACGGTGAACTGTGAAGGTTTAAATTTCCAAGAACAATTAAAAAAAAACCAAAAGCAACAAGAAGGTGTGTTAAATACCATACAATAATCAAAATGTTTCAATTTCAATTGACGGTTATATACTTCGAATAAAATTTAAGTAAACACGCCACTGAATATAATAACTCCATAATAATTAAGGGGGAGAGGGACGTCGGAAGTTATTATTTATTAATTCAAAATAATGATAGTATTATTACGCAATACGATAAACATAATGTTTTTAAATAGAAAAATATTTATTAAATATTTTATAAATTTAAATAGCATTTATCAAAATCCAATCAGAAATATCACTTCTGACATTGTATGTTTTACAAAATATTTAAAACACGAATATGATTTTTAAAGTGGAAAAAAGTATGTTTAATAATTTGTCGTTGCATTTTTGTAAATAAACGTAACCAAAAATTTGTAATGCGGATTGTAAAAAAAAAAACATTGTTAAAACTAACGCTTAGACTATCAATGTGGTTTGAGATTTCATGTTCTGTTATTTGGGTGAAATCAGATAATTCAGAGGTAGTATTATTAGTATTTAAGATATCAGAGGGTTCTTGCCGCGAGTGTTAGCTAAGAAAGGGATTATTTTATATTAGAGTCGATGCGATGTTTGTGAAAAAGTGATTGAAATTGTTTGCGATATCCTCAGCGTTCTCAATGGTTACATTATTTTCAGTTACAATTTTTGGGGAATTTTGCTCTCCTTTTGATTTCTGTTTGAGATTTCATTTGTGATATTCCATGTTTTGTGTGAGTCATTGTGTGCTTTTTGTAGTTGTTGCGAATAGTACTATTGTTTGCACTCTTTTATTAGAGTGTTTAGGTAATTTCTATATATTATATATTGGTTACGCTTGCTTTGATTTTGCCCCATTCCATCTCATCATTTCACTCAAAACTCAAATTCTAGGCTTTCCTACTTGTATTTAGATCACATGTTCCTGCTTCAAACAAAAATTAAAGTTCTAGGCTCTCCTATTTGTGCTTAGATTACATTTACCTTAAACGATACCAATGAAGCGGAATTTATCAAAATTATTATTTTTAAAATTAACTTACTTTTCTTAAAACAATCGGGAATGTTCTCAGTACAATTTTTTTATTAAAATCTACACGGTTCTCTGCCAATCATCACTATTAGAATATGGTATTATCGGACGGGACAGTGCTAATGATAATATTCTGAATTTACTCATTAGAACACAAAAAGCCATCATGAAAATTATACTTAAAGTCCCTGTAAGAACTAGCACTGGCGAAATCTTCAACAAACTTAACCTTATGTCAATAAAACACTCTAAAACAATACTACTTTACATTCATAAATCCAAAAAAAAAATACAAGAAATATCAACAATCACACATATTAGAAAAACTAGATCTCAGAGTCAAAAACACAACAAGGAACCACAAATACAACATTTGGACAAAAAAAACTTACACTGTGATACTAAACTCTACAACAAAATCCCACTATCCTTTAAAAATCACATAGCCATAATGAATTTAAAAATCAAATAAAACAATGGATACTTTACATAAAAATAGAAACACCAAATACAGACTTAACAACGAAACATAACATTTCGCAACTTAAACATTTTGTGCTCCTTTTACACAGCGTATATCCGTGCCGACTTAGAATCTGCACACCGATATGACGTTTAATTTTTAAGCAAATCCTATTAGCTAAAAATCTGAATAATGGGCCTGGACTCACTGGCCTTAGGTCACCATTTTCTAAAAATCCGCATACCGTCAAGACCAACCGGACAAACCGATTTTTTTCATTTGCCCGCATGAAGAACAGACCTTTAGAAAAATTCACGAATTCCCTGTATACGTGCGCGACATTCTTAACAATAACCCCCAGAAATATTTAACTGAATCCATTTATTAATTTAATTTATTAACATCATATTGGTCTTTTACATTTACGTTCATTTACTATACACATGAACAAACAATAATGTGTATGAAATTATACGGAATGTCAAGAATTAAAATACATTTTTGCATGTCTCTTGAAACCTTCAAGGTTTATGTTGAAAATATAAAGAGAGATGTTATTTAGCAGCACCATGCCCCTTGTCATGCCATGCCGAACTAACACGTCTGTTCTACCATGAGGAATGCGTATCAGATCGTGGTGCCGCCCCTGTCAGTAGTTGTTTGGTACAATCAGCTTGTGGCATTCCAGAAGATATGGACTGTCTATCAAATTATGTATAATTTTAGATGCTGCGAGGGCCCCACTCCTTTTAGATACCTTCTAGACACTCCCTGAGACTTTCGTAGCGCGTCTCAGGGAGCAAATCTTCATGGTTCATAAATTTCGGGTACTCACCGTGCATTCTCATAGGTATATATGGAATACTAGATAATATTAGGTAAGTATAACTGTATTTTTATAAACGGGATAATTATAACTAGTAGTAGTATTATAACTGCATTCATATAATTGTTATTTAGCACAGAGATGCAAAGCACGGAAGAGACAATAAAACATGTAAAATGCGTACGACAACAAATTAATGTAATGTATGGGCATATAATGTATCGTAAGAATCTCCTATCCTCATCCAATATTTCTCTCCCCTTTACTATCGTTAGTTTAATTTAAAATAACACTCCTGTCTCTAACCAATATTAGAATAAGAAACCTTTTCTCCTTGACCTTGTTTAATCACCAGTGTAAATATTTATGTTTGTAATAAAAGAAGCTGTTTGTTTCTCACCAATAAATACGAGTATATAAACATTCCCGCTTCAAACAAAAACTCCGTCAAAAAGCCTTCCCCCTATTAAAATTGTACATATCCTGAAAATGCACTATAAAATGACACCGATTGTATTTAATATTGTAATATTTCCCACCATGTCAACAATAACTCGGATTGCGTAAAGTGTCTCACATCCCGTATATAAATAATATGTTACATGTCGCCTTCAAACAGTTAAATGGCACTCAGCAACAATCTTGGAATGAAATACTGATGTAAGCGTAATGAGTAAGATAAAGAAAGGGACGCTTAGATGGTTTGTAGGCATGTAGACCGGATAAAGGAAGAAAGGAGTGTAAAGAGAATATATGACGCGAATGTGAATGGGACGCCCGAGAAACACGTGCCACAATCATGTGAATCAAGTATTTGAGTCGGGTCTTGTCAAGAGTCAGAATAACAGAAGGGTATGTATGAATGTGAATGAACCTAGGAGTGTTTGCCAAGACCGAATTGTTTGACGATTCGTCAATTGTACATCTCCTGAAAATAAACTATAAAATGACACCGACTGTATTTAATATTGTAATATTTCCCACCATGTCAACAATAACTCGGATTGCGTAAAGTGTCTCACATCCTGTATATAAATAATATGTTACATGTCGCCTTCAAACAGTTAAATGGCACTCAGCCACAATCTTGGAATGAAATACTGATGTAAGCGTAATGAGTAAGATAAAGAAAGGGACGCTTAGATGGTTTGTAGGCATGTAGACCGGATAAAGAAAGAAAGGAGTGTAAGGAGAATATATGACGCGAATGTGAATGGGACGCCCGAGAAACACGTGCCACGATCATGTGAATCAAGTATTTGAGTCGGCTCATGTCAAGAGTCAGAATAACAGAAGGGTGTGTATGAATGTGAATGAACGTAGTGTTTGCCAAGACCGAATTGTTTGACGATTCGTTACCTCTGACCACTCGGCGTGATGGTTAGTTAGTTAGACAAAAAAAGTTAGGTTTCACCCTGTTTACAAATAATATTGTATTGGTACTTGATTAATATAAAGAGATTAATCACATTTCATGTCGTGATCTAGTCACTCAAGATTGTGACAAAAAAATCGACAGGTCGCAAGGCTGACCGCTGAAAATCGAATATCATCGGATGGCGTCCTTCGATGGGAAGGTGAAATAGAGACCACCTACATATGAATTGGCTGACAAATGGAGACAAACTGGAGACATTTGAATAAGGTACCAGTATATGCCCAAAGCTGAGCGAAATAGAAGGCTTAACTTATTTAGAAGAAAAAAAAACAATTTTAATATCCAAAAAAAAAAACAGTTAAAAGCAGTGAATTTTTCAAAAATCGTTTTCAAAGTGGAGAAATTAAAAGAACAGCAAAAATTCAAAAATTATACCCCGCTATCTCCATCTTTATCACTCAGACTTTGGAGATGATATAAGGTACAGCTGACAGCCTAGTCGGCCATCCCTTTCAAAAATAACCTCTTGCATTATCCAGTCATAACGTAAAAAAATATAATCATAAAGTCGCTAAATTATCTCTGTTGTAACCTGTAATGCTGGGCAATCTAAAACGCCACACCCATCGCCCGAATTCGAAAAAACTTGATCTACCAAACATTATACTTAAAGTAAACGCGAAATCAAGAATTAACATAAATACCTATCTAAAGAGACAAAATATCACCTCGAGAACGCCTAGTGCTTGAAATAACAAAAAAAAACGTGAAAATACTAGAAAAGTCAGCTTCTTTTTAATATGTGTGGTATAAAAAATAAATTTAGGTTATTTTTCTCATTTGCTAAGCATGTTTTTTGATTTATTACAGGGAATGCATATTGTCCTCCACGCTAGGAGTGCACCTAGTGTTATGGGGACATTGTTCAAGGTTAAATTAATTTATTATAGTGGAACACGTTTATTATTTTTTTTTAAATTTAATTTTACAATAGAAAAAAAATACAATGCAAAAAGTCTCGATAAACTACTTTTTTGTAGTTTGTCTAACGGGAGTTGTTATTTAAAACATAAAATTTACAGACAAGGTTACAAAGTATGTAAAATAAAAACATTAAAAAATATATATATATATATATGTAGCAAACTTAAAACATAAATATTTCTCAAAGAATCTTCTAACTCGAAAATATTTCTACAAAAAGCCAAGTTTTCAATGTTTTAGTTTTAATACATTTTTTTTTATTATTTCAGCGGGTAACATATTTGAACAGCTAGGAATCATGTGATCTAAAGTTCTTTGTCCATATTTGTTTTTATGCTTAGGAACCATTAATCCTTCATTAAAATTGAGACGAGTATTGTAAGTGTGCTCTAGTCTATTTGTATTATATATTGGGTTATTAATGTGCTATATAAAGTAACTATTTAAAAAGATTTGCAATTTAGCAAAACTAAAATACTTTAAACAAGGTTCAAAATGCTAAAGTCAATTGGTATCGAGGAAAGGTGTTTAACCTGAAGATATGCTATGCACAGAGTAGTCAAATTAGGGAGGGTTCCGCCCCAAATAACAATCTTCATTGATGTGTGTCGATACCAGCATATTATAAGGCATCTATTCCACGAAGGCAATGTTTGCAAATAGCCCTGTCATGTTACCAGAATGAACAATCGAAATCATGAACCAGGTTTGCAATGTAATTATTATCTGTAGATTGTAACGTGCAATGTTATGGAAGGGGGCGTTGTGATTTCGATGAATTAGTCCGAATATGCCGGATACATTTGAGGGACAGTATCAGTTGGATTTGATGGTTTATTAACATCTAAAACTATGCACCTGCAAGATGATAACACATAGTTATTAATAGAGTGCATGCTTTTGAAGTTGTAAAGTCAACATCGCATCTAAGTGCAATCTTAAATGCAATATCACTTTTTTCTTAAGTCTGTATGCAAGGGTGGGAATACACTCACTAAAGTAATAATCGCTAAATAAATTTATGGTGATTTGTCTTATTTATTACAGTGAAATAATATTTCAAAGGTCCATAGTTCGTTACGGAAATTACATTGAGGGTGAAAAGTTTACCTAGAAAATCCGGAATAAAGAATCTGTGCTAATTTTGTGACGTGACTGTTCGATTTCCTTTGCTGCGACAGATTTTCTACTTTTAGTTAAGATTGTCAACATGCGCAAAGGATTATTTTGTGGTAAAATATATTACCATAATTTCGTTACGTCAACTCATTATAAATTCAAAACATGAATGTTATATCATTTACAAAAAATATAATAAATGTTATAATATTTTTAAATTGCGGTATGTTACAATTAAATAACAACATTTATATTAGGTGTACCCCGATAATGAAGCTGAGCTTGTGTGTACGGGAGGTGTGTTATTTTAATTTTATTATTTCTCTATTTATATGTTATTCACCATATAATTACAGTTTGTTTTAGAAGGTGAAATTTAAAATCTTTTAATTTGTTATTTATGCCCGATTTGTTCTAGTAATGAATTTTAAAAAAATTACTCTGAGACATTTATAATTGAATTGCTCCATTGATTATTAAAATTTCTGAAGTTTGAAGAAATTATGTTTGTCAAAGATATTATTTTTAAACGGCACAGTTTTGTTTGGAATATTATCTTTGTAAATTTCTAAATTTGTAAAGTTGCATGGTAGAAATATAATTGTTTTAGGTTTATGTCTTTGAATTCTTTAAATAGAATAAATTCTGATAAGTATGTGTATGGTTTGTTTAAAATTGTTATTATTAATTTTTGAGTTTTGTAAAATAGTTGTCGTGTGATTTTTATAAGTACGTAAAAGTAATAATTAAAGTAATATAAAATAGCAAATCAATTTACACAGCCTTAATTGGCTCTCCTATAAAATAACTCAAATGCTACATTGGATGACAATTTATATTGCATTAGGATCCACATAGAAGTACCTACCGCCTTGCACTAAATACGACCCCTTTTCCAATTTTGAATTTTGACACCACCTCCAAAACAGAGGTTCGGTGGTGGTTGGTTAAACGAGACATGGAAAACGGGAAACTGTAACCAAGCGAAATTTGTCAGAGATGGGCGAATTGTTTACAATTCGCGAATTGGCGCAGCTCACTAACTTTAGGGCGGCTGCGACCATCAAAACTCGCAGGGCGGAAAAGGCATATCATGGTAGGCTGGGATACCGACGTTCATGCAGTTTCATTGAACTGAATGCTGTGATTTAAAAAAAAATGTGAATCAAATTTAATAATGTTATTATTAAGTTCTGAAAGTATTCTTAATTTTTATTATTGTGACAGCTGTTTCGACGTTCAAGGACATTCAAGGCCATCAAAACTGTACATTTAAAATGGATTTGAACGCTGAAACAGCTATCACAATACTAACAACTAAAAATACTCTGCAGAACTTAATAATAACATTATTAAATTTGATTTGATTAAATAAAAAAAAAATTAACGGAGTTCTTCAAATAAAACACAAAAACAATTAATGAATGAGAGATTTCGTTAATATTCACTAGGATATTCTCACTAGAAACTTTTCCATTGTAGAAAACCTATTACTTCAATATCTGGCATGAAATCAAAGAACACCTTAACGCGATATCTGAAGCAAATTTGTGGTGAGATTATTTTATTTCAGTTTTAAGACTAAAAGTTCGAAAGTCGATAAAGAAAAATGAGAATTTACCAAAGTCAACATTGAATGATTGATCGATTTTTTAAATCCAACATTGGCGACGTCGTCTTGTTTTCATGAGATACGGATATGTTAAATTTTTGGTTATTTTAGGATTGAAAGTTGATATTTATTAAGAACGTGGACTGTTTTTAACTCAATACTGGAACAAATTCACTAAAACAAAAAGTTATTTTAATTTATCACATACAATTTAATTAATAAGAAAAACTTTGTTAACGGCAATGTTTTTAATTTATAAATATCTATATGTTTCAGAAGCAAAACTTCTATTATCAGGATAAACAGTAAACTAAAAAAATAAAGTATAGACAAATAATAAAAAGGAGTAGACAAATTACAAACATAAACAAAAATTAACAAGTGATGAAAGTAGGTAAGCAATTAATTAAAAATGTAAAAATTATTTTAAAAAATATATACTCGTATATGCATTACAAAGTATTAAATAATAAATTTTGAATTAGAAATTAAAAAAAAAAAATTAAAATTAAAAAAAAAATATAAAAAAAAATAAAAAAAATTAAAAATATTTGATCGACTATTAACACTTTCTCTAATTTCTAAAATTAATTGTAAACCAGTTGTGTTCATATGTAAAAACGTTAAACCTTTATTTATATCAAAAGAATGTTTAGTTTACAAGATGTAAATGCACTGAAAAGTATTTTCACCTAGACATTTATTAATTGGGTTTTTATTAACAATTTCATAATTATGTATATTTAAAAAAATCCGTAGTATTTTTAATATATTATTTTTTTAGTACACTCTTTATCCTGACGAGGGAGGCTTTGCTTCTGAACATGTGTATATTTATATATTAAAACACCGATGTAAACAAAGTACTACTTATAAATTATATTAAAAATGACGCCATGAAATAATTACACACCTATCGAAGAGATCATATACAATTTTATAAATTTTACGTGGCTAATCTTAAATAAACTTAACATCGTGTCAATAAAACAATTATACTCTAAAACAGTAATGCATTCATAAATCCAAAAAAAGGAAATAACAGACTGACATATATTAGAAACACTAGATCCAAAAATACATCTAATATTTGAACAAAATAGCTTCTTATACTATGGTACTAAACTCTACAGCAAAATTCCACTCTCTTTCAAAATCACATTAATACATTTAAAACTCAAATAAAAAAGCTGGATACGTTACGTTATCTGAAATAGAAAACATATTAACACCAAATACAGACTGACACAGAAACCACTCAACTATACTTAAAATATATCATATTACAATTCTTTCTGCAATTTCATCAAATTTAAATAACCTAATTTAATATAATGTAAATGAAATCGTGAGAACGGGAATTTCCAGAGACAATGCCATCATTTATTTAACTTGTTACCAAAAGAAATAATGATAATAAAACATTCATAAACGGCCTCCATGGTCGAGGGGTAAGGCTCTCGACTGCGAATCCGAAGGTCGCGGGTTCAAATCCCGGCGTGCGCAGGTAAATTTTAAGTAATTAATTTGTGCTGTTTCATAATTAATTCATTTAAAAATAATATGTTATATATTTGGACACGTGGAGAGTAGAAGATACTCTCAGTATCGCCCTGGTGAAAGACCACCATTCAGAATTGAAACGATGCTTGAAATGACTTTTAGCCGTGTTTGGTAACCAGATCCGAATAGCTAGGTATTTCTCCACCTTCCTCTTCCCCTAACTGGCTCCAGACGGTTGGGAGCAGTTGGGACTCTTGTGGGGATTCATTTAAAAAAAAAAAAAATTACATATGTTTTCACAATGCTTCGGAAAGGGAACAACCTATCTATCAGGTGTAGAAATGAATGTATATACTAAAACTTTTAATTCGTGGATAAAATATTGAAAGCATGTCTTACCATATATTCCTTTGAAAACAGACAGATGTTTTCTGCAAAGTTGTACTTCTGGACCTACAATCATAAGTCATTCCATTATAGAATAACCCAAATAGAAAAAATGATAAAGTGTAAAAAAAGAAAACACGAAAAATTCCGTCCAGATGTCACGAATAGCCGAATTTATTAAATACATATTTTTTAAACATCTTCGAACCCGTCTTTCAGAAATGAGAAAATACCGAAATTAATAAACACTAATAATTTTCTATTTGAGTTTACAACACCTTCAAAAACAGGATAGAAGCTTTAATTTTCCCCGTTAATCAGAATATCACCACCGCTAATTATAATTTAAAATATTACTATTTATGCTTAGGTAAAAGAAGCAAAAGCACATTGAATCATTGGCTGTAAAATATGATTTACGAGGGTGTTGAAAACCGTTTCAATAAAATGTTTCAGAAGAATATCAAATAAAAAAAATCCGAATATTATTAATGATTTATGATCAAACTAGTTGAAGACATAATTCAACGCGCATTAAAGATTTTTGCTTACAAAAATTTATTACGAAATAAATCAATTAAAAATGTACAATGATGATAAATATAATGAAATACATAATTGTTTTACAAATAATGCGCATTTTAAAATCACACTAGAAAAGTGAATATTGCCAGGACTAAAATTCGAAAGCACGGGTCTTCAGATAATCAAGACCAAACTGTGAATAAAAAAAGTTTTAAACATTGAAGAAGATAATATTAACAAATCTCAAAATGAAGCATGAAACAGGAAAAAAAGACAAAGAAACATAAAAGTTATCTTTCAATCATTGAAGAAGATAATATTAACACATCCCAAATGAACCACGAAACCGAAAAAAACAACAGAAATTAAAAAGATTTCAGTCGCATCTGGGACTCGAACCCAGGACCTCTACCTATCCGGGGTAACCGCTTAACCAACATAGCTAATGGGACCAGTTTAATTTACGTCATTTATACCGATATCATACTTCAAGTTCAAGACTTGTTAATATCATCCTCCATTTTTATAAATACCATATTATTGGCTGCTATCCTTAAGATGATTGCAAAGTTTCTTCCCGAACTCAATTGCAATCGGAATAGAGTCTCGGATATGCCTACCCGATTTTTATTTATATGAGACATCTATTGACTTATTTTACAAGTCTGGAAAGAAATAGTCAATTTTTATTTTTTGTAACTTATTGAAGTTTGTAAACCTCATTGTAAAAGTTATCACTAGCATCTGAGAATCAAACGGATGGGAATTAATTGAGGATAATAATAAGTCTTAAAAATTTGTATTTAGAGTGTGATATCGATAAAAAATGAAGTAAAATAAGCAGGTCTTAGAAGCTCTGCGGTTAGAGCGTTGTCCCAGTACGGTCCTGGGTAATGATCCTTCATTTCTTCAATGATGAAATATTATAATGGGGTTTATAAGTTACAATCAGTTAATCAAACAAACTGAAAAATATTTTGTTTTTAACACCCCACTTAAAAAGATAAACCAACCGGTTTCGATTTACTCGGAACCTTCTGCAGAGTTATAAATTATAAGTAATAAATTAAATAAAAATATTTTGTATTTATATTAAATTCACGACTTTATTAATAACATGTTTCGAAAGCGATGCTTTCTTCATCAGGAATATATTGAATACTAAAAAATAATAATGTCAGGTATAGATAAATGATAAACATAGAACACAATAATGTAAAAGTAGACAAATTATAAACATAAACAAAAATTAATTAAATTAGGTAAATAATTATTAAAAAAATATTATAAAACGTTGAATAAATAATTTACACTAGAAATTTAAAAAAAAAGAAATTATGTTTATTATTAATGTAATAATATATATGAAAATAAATTCAAGAGATAGCTATTCTTAAAAAAATATTTGATTATTAATTAAATTTAATTAATAATATATGTTTCGGAAGCGAAGCTTTCCTCGAGGACATGTTGATATTAATATTTTAAACAGCGCAGTGGTGTAAACAAAGTACTTATTAATTTTATTTATAATAATGACGTCACAAAATAATTATATTATTTTTAAGAAAAAAAATATTTTGTTTAAACTACTAACTAGCTAACTAACCATCACGCTGTTTCCTCGCATGGGTAGGCAGAAATTTCGGACCGCCAAACAACTCGGCCTTGGCATACACTTCTTGCTTCGTTCGCGTTCATAATCGTCTCATACATTCTTTTATATTATTCCGATATCTGACATGGGCCGACTCAAGTATTTGATTCACTCGATCGTGTCACGTCTTCCTCGGGCGTCCCCGGCTTGTTCTTACATTCACATTCGCGTCATATATTTTTCATACACTTCTTTCTTCGTTCATTCACTCTACATGCCTGAACCATCTACGCGTCCGTTTCTTTATCTTGCTCATTACGCAATCATCAGCCTTACATTCTTTACGAATCTCAATATTTTTCACACGATCATACATGGTTTTAACACACATTCGCCTCGTTTAAACCACTGCTTACATGAATAAATATCTACATGTTTCGAAACCAAAGGTTCCTTCGTCAGGATACATTTTAAACATTTTTGTTTTAGTTTGATTAAATCTAGCTTAAATCTAAGTGATTGCTTCCTGCCAAAGCTTATAAAAAATATATTGGAGGAAACGGTTTCTCTGAAGGAATCCGCATATCCCCATATTTAAAATATAAATAAGAGATGAAATCATGTTAAGTTGGATTGGATAACGTTAGGTTTGGATAAATTAGACTAAAGTCGAATGATTTTATTTATGTACAATTCGTCGCACAATACCGATATTAAAACGATTAAACATCTTACGTCGGTTCATTTTATTAAAGACAGGTCACTTCATTGGAAAACAGTAAGTAAAAAAAAATATCGTTACGGTGTGGGGAATTCTACGATAAATTGGATACACCAGAAAATAGGGATCGTAAATCAAAGGTCCTATAAATCTGGAATCGACGACGGGAAGTTAATTTGCCTCGCGCGCGTTTGCTGGGGACCCGTAATATATAATGGATTATTTTTCAATGAACATAGGGGACTGGAAACTTTAAAATTTACACATTGAATACCTGAGAGAGTGGAGAAGTTGAGAAACAATTAATTTCTAATAATACACAGCATACTGAAGACAATTAATTGTGTAGTGAACATAAACTTCCAGTAGCAAATAATTTTTTTTTAAATTGATAGACGAGGAAAAATATTTTTTTTTTCTAAACGTGCCATTTTCAGGATGTAACCAAAGAAAAAAATATTAAATATCTTGGGATCTTAATTAGTGATAATCTCCGCTGGGATTTACACATTAACGGATCTCCAAAATAGCTAAAAAAAACTCATTTACTTAAAAAAAATACGTAATATCCTGTCAACCATGGATCTAAATAGAATGTATTATGCTTTATGCCGCTCTCATTTGGTATATGGAATTTCGGGATGGGGTTCAGCTGCATCTAATTACAGAAAACCAATAAATACAACTCAGAAATGACCATTTTAAAGGTCTCCCATAAGGACATCAACAACGGATTTTTTTTAACATTTCTAGGTTCAGTACCCTTAAGTACTCACAAAACCTTTGCCAAAAATATTCTAGTTCATCACCTTAAAAAGGACAAACAGGCTATGAACCCTCATAATCATAATACTAGAGCAAAGCAACTAGACAAGCTAAATGTACTGAGGTGTAATACTACTTTTCGACAAAGAAGCTCTGAATTTTTAGCAGTAAAATTATATTTTAAAAAACCTAATGTAAATCAAATTTAATAATTTTATCATTAAGTTCTGCAAGTGTTATTAGTTTTTATTAATGTGACAGTTGTTTCGGCGTTTAAGGCCATTTTCTAACTGTGGTTAATCCATATTGTGACGACTTATTTATATGATTTAATTTTCTCACACTCCTTTTAAATTTGGACGGGTAATGATTTATTAATTTGGATAATAAATCATTACCCGTTATTATAATACATTCATTATTATAATAAATCATTAAGTATTTTTAGTTTAATAGATGTAAAAACCTCACAGAATAGCGAATTTTAATTATCGAAATACTAAATCCGTTTTACCGATAATAAATCATTATTTTTAAAAACCCGTCCAAATTAGAATTGGGTGGGAGTAAATAAAATCACACAAATACGTCGTCACAGTGTGGATTAACAGCAGTTTAAAAATGGCCTCGAACGCCGAAACACTTGACACAATAATACATACTTGCAGAACTCAATAATAACATTATTAAATTTGATTATCATTAAATTTAAAAAAATAAATCAGAATAGAATCTTTCGATTTGCCAATGTTTGGGTAAATTCCCTTTTGACTTCCCGTCTCTCACCCCGAGTGTGCCCATAAGAAATTTGATAATATAGGGATTACTCACCCTCTATTATATACCGTCAATACCAGCGCAGCCCTAATACACCGCGCATTTCATGTAACCAATAATAATTTAGAGCAGTGTCAACGGCTCGTCTTCGAATCGAAAGAAATTTCACGAATTTCCCTTCTCAAAATGAAATAATATTGCTTAGTACTTACAGATTACGTGCAACTTTAAGATCTGGGAAAATCCACGTACGTATCTACATATAAAGTTATCGAATTCTGGCCAACATAATGTAATGAAAAGCTAGCAGCTAGTGAAAGCACAAAAAAGAATAATGAAAATAATTAATCATTGAAGAAGATAATATTCACATAACCTAAATGAAACATGAAACCGATAATACAACAGAAAATAAAAAAAGATATCAGTCGCATCTGGGACTGATACTACACTTTGATCTTAGCCAACAGGCCGAGAAGCGATATCTTTTTATGTTCTGTTGTTTTTTTCAGTTTCATGTTTCATTTAGGTTATGTTAATATTATCTTCTCCAATGATTAAATATTACAATGAGGTTTTTAAACTTCAATAAAATAATTTTAAAAATTGAATAAAAATAACCTTAAAATCTATTTTTAAAAAAATGCTTTACTCAATTTTAAAGGAAAAACTGAGTATCTTAATGACCAACACACTTACACTACAAGGATAAATTTTTCAAATCTAATTAACATTTCTAAATTGGATACATCTTTTTAGCAAAAAAATCATAAAGTCCACGATACAATTGTATAATGCTGTCCCAAGTGATATTCAAAATACCACGAACAAAAATTTGCAAAAACCTCATAAAAATATGGCTAAGTGAACATGAATATTAGGAAAACATAAAAATTATGAAAACCACTTAAGTACCTATCAATAACACTAACACAACGACGTACGGTCCGCCTCCTGAGGAGGACCATGTGGATATCAAATAAAATATTTCAAACTTTTATTTGACAATGTAATTTTATTACGCTCATAAAGCTTTTTCATAAACAATTACATAATTGTGTTTTTAAATTAGAATATTTTTTTTTTTAAATATGTTCAAAGAATAGAAAAAATAAAATAAGGGTAAAAATTCAACATCAAAAAAGAGATACATAGTTACAGTTATTATGTAAGAAATTTGTAAAGGGAAGATAAAAACAAATATATTATATATGTATACAGAAACATATCCCACATAGTTCATATTATATTAGTAATACAAACTTTTAGAATTTTCTTGTTCATATTTAAGTATGGAATAAATTAATAGTTTTAGAAGAATTAACATAGAACAGCTCTGGGAGTCTCTTGTTACGATTTGGTACTCGGAACGTTATCAGCTTAGTTAAGTCAGGTGCATCCATTGAGCCGTTAATCAATTTGTATAAAAGTGCCAAGTCGCTCGTGGTTCTTCGGCAAGATCAAGTAATTTCATTAAACTAACAAAAATTATTACTATATTATATTGTATATAAATGAATATACCTTAAATAGGCTTAAATAAAAATAAAAACATATATGTAACTCACATACAAGTTTTACAACCCGGCTTGGCCCCGAATACCAGCATTATTTTTCCAAATAGCATTTCTCATCGAACGATTGATAAAAACGAAGAATAAATTGTGTGTTTTAAAAATTTGGTATGGAAAAAAGTGGTGGCAGGTATGATATTTCTTTTTGTATCGGACAAAACATTTACAAATGAAACTGTGCAAATTTATGGATGCGTTGGCAACAGCCTAATGAAAAACAAATAAATACGTTTTACAATGGAAATAACTTTCAAATAAGCTATTACGGAACTGCGGTCGTTGACAAGTAAGTATTTATGAAACATATAAAAGTTGTTTTAGGTAACTGATTCAATTCATAAACATAATTCAACCCCGAAACCTTTAAATCCAATGAAATGAAGTGCGTTAGACTGGATAGATATCGTAAGATATTGAATTGTATGTTGAGAGAAATGCAACGTTTATACCTTTGATAATGGGTTGTAAAATATATATTTTTTTGAAGAAAATTTCTTCTGTAAGGGTTTCACTTTGTGATGTCATTATTTTAATCAAAAGAATAAATAACTTAGTTTACATCACATTATTTATATACAATCAGCATGTTTCATGAACAATGTTCACATCATCAGGATTAGTTGTATACTAAACTTAAAAATCAAATATAGATCACATATTGTTGGGAAGGGTAGAAGGAAGGGGAATGGGTAAGAGTGGGGGAAGGTTATTACAATTAGGGATTTCAAAGACATTAGCAGGGATTTCAAAGTCATTGGCAGGGAAAGACCGGTTAAGTGGGAAAAGGTTCAAAAGAGGAATGCTAATGACTTTGAAATCCCTGCTAATGTCTTTGAAATCCCTAATTGTAATAACCTTCCCCCACTCTTACCCATTCCCCTTCCTTCTACCCTTTCCAACAATGTGTGATCTATATTTGATTTTTAAGTTTAGTATACAACTAATCCTGATGATGTGAACATTGTTCATGAAACATGTTGATTGTATATAAATAAAGTGATGTAAACTAAGGTGTAAAATATATATTTTTCCACGAAATCGTTTCGCATCCACTGTATTCCGAGGGAAAGATCGCTGATTTTTCAACTGATCAAAGCCTCACGAGCTCAGGACAGTGAGGAATCTGGTTTATTCTGACAATTGGCGTGGGTGGTACGAAACATAGCAAAAAAAGGAAAAAAAACTGAAGGAAAATAATGAAAATCACTTCAATACCGAAACATGAACGCGTCAAATTTATTTATTTATTGTATTATATACGCCCTATATGGACTTTTACATATTTTGTCAATTACAATAGTCAAACAGGTGCAAAACACATCAGAGTAGGTACATATAGATAGCCTTCGTGAAATACAACAATTAAATATTTCTATAAACAATAATTATTAATCTAAAACACTCATCCAAATTGAAAAAACCTTCCGAGCAAAGATAAATGTCGCCGGCAGGACTCGAACCCGCACCCTTCTAATGTCCGGTCAGATGCTCTACCGTTGAGCTACGTCGGCTTATCGCAAACCCGCCAAGTTAATCAATATATACCAGTGTTCCATTCAATAATTACTGTTTTTATTATATTTTCACCTGTAAACAACCAACTTTATTAGTATGAGAGAGGCTTGTGACGGCTAAATCCCTCAAATAGATGGCGTCGAGACAAATTATGTCTACATTTTATTGGTGAAAATTGCTTTGACTTGTCAAATATTTTATTAATTGATAAACTAAAGTTCTTTAAAACTTAAGACAAGATTTTTGAGCATAGTGCAAAGGGTAACAATTATTATTTTTATAAACAATAATTATTAATCTAAGTCACTCATCCAAATTGAAACCTGCATAACCTTGCGATAAGCCGACGTAGCTCAATGGTAGAGCATCTGACCGGATATTAGAAGGGTGCGGGTTCGAGTCCTGCTGGCGACATTTATCTTTGCTCGGAAGGTTTTTTCAATTTGGATGAGTGCTTTAGATTAATAATTATTGTTTATAAAAATAATAATTGTTACCCTTTGCACTATGCACAAAAATCTTGTCTTAAGTTTTAAAGAACTTTAGTTTATCAATTACTAAATATTTCATTTGTTTCAGGAACAAGTACAGGAATAACATAGTGTAAGTACCATTCCAAATAATTAGCTACAGATGCAAGTATTCAAAACATACCTCACATTAAGTAACATTTATACTCTAGACGCACATCTTAATAATTGTTGAGGATGTATGCAATAATCGTCTGTATTTGTATTCCGAGCAGTTGAATATATCTACTATGTCTGAATAAGTATTAAGTTCTGCGTGAAGTCTAGGTACAAGAGAATTTTTGAATGACTAAGTCCTGAAATTATTGTTACAATTGAACAAAATTTTAGAACGAGTAGTTCTAGTTGGAATATTAAATTTAATTAAGTTGACAACATAGGTGCTGTCCATAAAAACATTAACAATTTTGAAAATAAAGTCTTCTATCTGAGAGTTTTAATAATTTTAGTTCTTTCATTAGGTAATTGTTATTTATAGTGTCAATACAATTTCACCCATCATTGAAGCAGGTACGTATTCTCTTTGATACCTCGCAATATTTTGAGCATAATAACGTGCGTGAGTGCTCACCTAGTGTATTTAATGTCAAGGTTTCAACGGTCGCTACCATTGTCAAAGGAAACAATTTAAGTGTTTCGAAGTTGCTGTAATAAATCCATAAGGCCATTATTTCCCCGATAATATAACAGAACACATTTCCCGCTTCTTCGCAAGATGAGTGATATAATTGTCAGCTGGAGTATGAGAGATTTAACGACCTGCTTATTTTACGACAGAATGTCTACAATTTAATTCGCTAAATAATTTATAAAACTCGCTTATCATGAAACGAGCACTAAGCAATGTTTACTTACATTATCCGAAATGCATTATTCAGTGAAGCCATTTCAGGATATAAACACATAATAATATTATTTCTAACTTTGAAACATAATTAAATATTTTAAAGACCCATTAAAATGTACCTGGTTACCTGTAGTTCATGTAACTACGGGACAAAAACAAGAAGGAAATCACAGGGAAAAACTAAAACCAGAAATAACCATCTGTTCAAATGAAAGCTGACACGAATGACCATATATAATATATTAAAAACCTACAGATTCAGTAAACAAACACAATGTAATCCGTCTTCCAGAGGATTATAAACCAACCCGAAAGTAGTTTTTAAAAACATCATAGTAAACAGTACCATCAGCAATAAAACATATTTCAAGTCATAAATAAAAGCCATATTAGAAAGCAAGAGGACTCACTCCTGACATCGATGCTATATATACCATAGATTTAGTTTTAATTGTGTCAGTCTGACGATGCCTGTGATAGGGTGAAACCGGTTCGATCGAAAATGAATACGTGGAAAACTATCATAAAACAGAAAATGAACCACATGACTCTCTTGGCCATCGAAGTTGGTGCTAAAATAACATTCTCATTATTAATACCTTCTCAACTGCTAGACCTAAAAGGCTATGCAACTATAGCCATTAATCACATAAAGTTTTAACTATTCGCGAAACATAGATAGACATAGTAGTTTACGAAAAATTGCTGACGTTAAACTTTAGATGTAACAGCTCAGAGGTGAGCGATCTGTTTAATGCCCTTTGACATTTTACCGGCACTCCCCTGTCATCGGAGTTTTAAAAAACGCCACTAAGGGCACTATTGTGAAGCTAAATACAATGAGGGAGGCTAAAGTCACTGTAAAAATACTAGGCAATTTAGATTTGGTTAAAAAACGTAGCCACAACTCTCGCATTGCATTCAGTTCTCTGCTAATAGGTACGTAAATACTAGTAGTAGGCCAGTGCAACCAGTGATCTGCGATCGAATTATACTGGTAGTTTAATTTTTTCAATGTTTATAAACTGGAAAATGAGATCCATGAGGCTTATTTGTGGTAATGCTATGTAAAATGTTGAGATTCACGAAGAATGCAAGGCTGATGTGAGCGTAATGAGTAAGATAAGGAAAGGAACGCTTACATGGTTTGCGAATGTAGAGCAGATGAACGAAAAAAGGAGTGTATTATTGAAATGGTTAATTAGTTAGTTAATGATTTGCAAATAACATTAATTTGTTAATAAACTAAAAGAAAATGCTTAGTTAAGAACCAATTCCAAGTTTCAGTTTTTGACCTGATTTTGATGTATTAGAACCTTCATACCTAATACAGATAAAACATTATCTAACCTACACGTCTTATGTAAAATTTTATGTTTTACTAAATTGATGTTAGTAATTTTTCACAAAATTGCACTAAGAACGAAATACTCTCAAAAAACCAGATATAGTCGTGTCTTTTAAATGTTTTTACAAACTTATTTACATTTTGAAGCCTTTATATCTCGGTATGTATTAGAGATAGAAGAAAATTATTACGAACAAAGATGTAGGAAATTTTATGTTCTATCAAATTTGTTAAAAGCATATTAGCCAAAAGTTGGACTGGGAGCGAGATATTAGGGAAAACTAGATTTTACCGCGATTTCGGCTCGCTTTTCAAGATGGCGGTGCACGCACATGCACGCCAAGGGTTTTCGAATTTATAGGGATGAGTTCATAAAAGCATAAAAAAAATAACCTACCAGAATAATTACCATCGCAACCCTATTTTTTCGCTAATTGCACTGGTCTATAGATTAAGTACAAACATGTAAAATTAAAAGTGGGAAAAGTGCTTTGGGTACTAGTGCAGCATCCAGCGTGGGCTTAATGCTAATGGCGGCATCAAGAAGATTACGGATTCTGTTGTGTGTGATTGTGTAAATATTTAGCGACGGCAGCGGCGACTTTATTTACCCTTCGCGACTGCTAAATACCGACTGCTATAAATACTTGTACCAACACACGGTTTGCCTATAACATTGAGGTCACACTCTTGCTAATTAACGCGAACCGCATGCATTAAACGTGTTTTTTTTCAAATTATGTAAATTGATAATGTTCGGGGTGGTTACTCATTGATCGCATTATAAACAATTTGACCGTGAGATTAAATTTTGATAGCTATAAATTTTACACAGCTTTGCTATGCCAAAAAGGGCGTAGGTGAGTTGTGTATAGTATAATACGGAAGTGGAAATAGAAACAGTGGGTTAAAAATAGAATTCAGTCCTCGGAGCGTTGTAGCCACTGATTTGCCAATCCTCTTTCAATAAGTTCGCATTCTCCTATCCTCAAGTCCTTATTTTTTTGACTGGTCTTTCAGACAGTCTGAAGATGGCCCTAACGAGCTGAAACCCGGTTACGGTCAAATAAAAATTAAAGTGGAAAAAAGTTTTATATTTGTTTTATTATAATATATATATATATTTCATTATATTTTCAAAGCAGATGGGTAAAAATATTTTTTAAATCACCGTTAGCCCCTAAATAATTGTTAAAGATGCCTCTAAAATCGCGAAAAATCAATTCCTTTAATGGCCGATATTTCATAAGGTAAAACAAAAATAAATAAAATACTTCTCATCCATACTAGATATTTACTAAACCTTTAATTTTTAAAAAAATACCATTCAGTTTGGATGGGTATTTTGGCCTCCAGTCCAAAATTCAGTTTTGTATGAAACAGGCACCGCAGCCGTTCCCCTTAAGATCTTTTACCAAAGAGAACAAATAATGCAACATAAATTCAGTCAATTAAATAAAACCATGATATGGTAATAGTAATAATCCAATGATAATAATAATGAGGCCAAATTTTATGTACACATTAACGACGTTATGTGTAAATTATTAAAAATTATGGAAATTATTTTCAGAATATGTAAACCATTCAAGGACCCCCAATTAATTCTTATCCTTCACAACGCATCAATTAGAAATAAACTGGTATATGGGTAACACTATTTAAAATTCTCATTAGTACAAATAAGAAAACATTGTTGATCTACTAAAAAAAAACTAAGAATATTATCTCTTAAATGTGGTCTGCATGACCATCTTAAATACTTAAATAATTCATTATTAAATCACATAAAATTAGAAGGCAACTGATTGAATAAGTATATTTATATAAAATAATTCACGGTCATCTCGATTCTACATTATGTCTTAGCAGTATTAAAATAAATACACTTAATTCCTATTGTTTAAGCCGCCATGGCACATTCCACCTGAATACATTCAGAAATAATATTGCCTACTTAAGTCATTTTCTCAATAGTGCCGACATTGAAATTTATGTGTAATAACTGACTTTTTATCATTGGATTGTTCTCACGAAGTAAGAACATCTGTAAAAACTCAGTATAAATAAATAAGTGAAGATGGTTCTTAAGGATAAATAGTATTAAATTCATTTTTAAAAACACATTGTTGTCTTCCGAACTTTCAGTCAAATAAATATGAGTAAAAACACATTATAAATGTGAAAGCCTCACAGAATTCTGAATTTTAATTGCTTTCTAACTAAATCGGTTTTACCGATAATAAATCATTACCCATCCATCCAAATTTTAAAGGAGTGGGGGTAAATTAAATCATATAAATAAGTCGTCGCAATGTGGATTAACCACAGTTTGAAAATGGCCTTAAACGCCGAAAAAGCTGTCACAATAATAACAACTAAAATTACTTACAGAACTTAATAATAACATTATTAAATTTGATTTACATTAAATTTAAAAAAATTAAAAATAAATGCGTGCCTAATTTGTCAAGAAATGATAAAATAAATTTGATTATAAAGTGCGATTCGTGTTGAGTATTAACTAGATATTTAAACTGATCGGTAGTTCAATTAAAGTAAGGTTTTATGAGATTCGTTAAAAATAACGAATCGTTCAAACTTGATTAGCTAACAACTCATCGTGCGGCTCGAAATCGTTAAGCCTCGTCTCCTGCGAACTTTTTTCAGAAACATTACATAAAAAAAACTATACACAAAAATAATTGTTTTCATACACATTCCTTCTCATGCTAAAATGTTTCGTTTTGATAAACAAAATATTTTGCGTAGACAATAAGACGAGTTCAAGAATAATTTTTTGAATGTACTGCGTATTTTTATAGGTTGGAATAAAATACCATTGTATTGTTTATTGTTTGAATAAAAAAAATATAAAAATGTAAAATATGTCAATGAATGTAAAAATAATAAGAAATGCCAGTATGTTGTGTAAACCACTGTAATATAGTGAATGAATGTGTTTATCACGATGATTAAATATGCATAAGCACGACGTTCTTAATATGCACAAAATTAATGAAAAACTATTTCACTTACCGAAGAAGCAAAATCACAAAAATTTAAATCATTTAAAGTTTCAAGTTTTTGTTTGGATTTTAGGTTATTATTTGTTTATTTACGTAAAAAAAAAACAAACCAAAAACCTATTTTACGTCTAATTAAAACATGGTATTATATATAAAATAGGTTTTAGATTCTTAGTTTTGTAATAATAATAAAAACTAACAAGAAAAATACGTGCTTATATTTATATTTACTTAACTAACTAACTAACCATCACGCCGTTTCCCCGCAGGGGTAGGCAGAGAGGACGGACCGCCAAACAACTCGATCTTGGCATACACTTCTTGCTTCATTCACATTCATACAACACCTCATACATTCTCTTCTGTTGTTCCGACTTCTGACATGGCCTGACTCGATCGTGCCATGTCTTCCTCGGGCGTCCCCGGCCTCTTCTTCCATTCACATTCGCGCCATATATTCTCCTTACACTCCTTTCTTCGTTCATTCGCTCTACATGCCCAAACCATCTAAGCGTCCCTTTCTTAATCTTGCTCACTACGCTTACATCAGCCTTGCATTCTTTACGAATCTCAACATTTTCACTCGATCATACATGGTTTTACCGCACATTCGTCTCAGAGATCTCATTTCTACAGCATTCAGTCTACTTTCATCCTTCCTCTGCCAGTTCCATGCCTCACTGCCATACATCAGGTTTGGTATCAGTACTCCATTGTGGACTGCTAGCTTCGCTTCCTTGGACAACTTTTTGTTTGCGCCAACCGCGTTCAGTCCTCCGTTAATGGAGTTTTCTGCATTCACCCTTCTTTCAATATCCCTATCTGTCTTTCCATCTCTCGTAAACATACTTCCCAAATACACAAACTCATTGACCTGCTCCAAGTATTTATCATTCACAACTATATTGCATACTGTTTTTGTACTCTCTCTTTCAAACACCATGACTTTGGACTTATTTACATTCATATATTTACTTCATGATGTTTATTTTTAAAGGTTCTTAATATGAGGTCTGTAGTCCTATTAGAAATAGCAGACAAAATAAGAGAATACATAACAGTTAAAAAAATTATTATTATTCCTGATACATAAGCAAACTTCTTAAATATATTATGATTTCGCTTAGTTCAAATAACCTAAAAAAAACCGGTCCAATTTATAACGAAGTACCATCGGACGGGAGGATAGACCCGCACCAAATGATGAAACAAATCCCCCCCCCCTTCCCTCTTCACCCGCGAGAGGAATTTCTTCCATTGATTTCGGAAGACAAACATTCTATACGCACACAGAAATGCGTATGGTAACGCCCCTTTGTTTTGTTTTTTGTGTTGTGTAAATGTTTAAAAAAAACAGTCGCAGGAGACGCGGCTTTAGAGTTTATGAAACAAAAATGACAATAATCTCTGACCACCCAGTTCAGACAAGAAACTTAACGATTTTCAGAAATGAATCTGCCATTTTAGAATGAAAGTGATTTGGAATTTACGAGCCATCCAGCGTGTTAAGAGAATGCAGGCATTTATCACATATATTAAACATGATGACAGATTAAACTAAAAAAATGTCGAAAATCTTAATTTCAACAACACGTATGATATCTATATATATATATAAATCAATGTAAGTTTGTTTGTCCTCGATGTTCTCGAAAATAACTCTACCGGTTTCGCTGAAAATAGCACAGTTTGTTTTTATTGGTGCCGGGAAGGTTTAGAAAGTATGGTAGTAGAATGAAATCCAATAAGTAAAACTGTTGCTATAACGTTTTAAAATTAGTTCGAAAAACACTGAATCCGCCATGTTTTATTTAGGTTAGCCCACAGATATAACACTTTGGTTAGCCACAGATTGCATATTCAAAAGAAGAAGGTTTTTTTGGGTAAAATATTTTCAAATTGGAAAACACGAGAAGGTACTTAAGAACTTTATTATTTAGATATATTTTGAAAAAAATAAACGTTTGGAATGAAATAAAATATAAAAATGAATGTTTCTTTATTTGGAGATAGTTACTTTCGCTGCGAAATCAATTATGGTACCCTAATTACAAACGAGAATTCACAACTTCATAACTTTATTCCAAAAAAAAAAATTCCGAGCAAGGCCGGGTACACATCAGGTAGTTAAGTATATATTCAATATAGAAAATAAAAAAAAATAAAAATCCGCCCATTAAAACACGTAATGAATACAAAACATAACTAATTAACTAAACATCACGCCGTTTCTCCGCAGGGGTAGGCAGAGAGGACGGACCGCCAAATAACTCAATCGTGGCATACACTTCTTGCTTCATTCACATTCATACAACGCCTCATACATTCTCTTTTGTTATTCCGACTTCTGACATGGCCCGACTCTAGTATTTGATTCACTTGATCGTGCCATGTCTTCCTCAGGCGTCCCCGGCTTCTTCTTCCATTCACATTCGAGTCATATATTCTCCTTACACTTCTTTCTTCGTTCATTTGCTCTACATGCCCAAACCATCTAAGCGTCCCTTTCTTAATCTTGCTCACTACGCTTACATCAGCCTTGCATTCTTTACGAATCTCAACATTTTTCACTCGATCATACATGGTTTTACCACACATTCGTCTCAGAGATCTCATCTCTACAGCATTTAGTCTGCTTTCATCCTTCCTCTGCCAGTTCCATTATATTAAATACAAAACATTATATTAAATAAAATAAAGAGTATGTTATAAACCACTAATTTATTGTATTTTTACGCCAACCGGTTTCGATTAATAATCAAATAAAATAAATAGAGAAAATAATACATAGTTATCGTATACATATAGGTATAGAAAAGAGTGAGATGGAATAATAAAAAAAGAGAAAGTAGAATAAAATATTAGGAGGCAACTGAAAAGTATTATGTATAAGAGGGAGACAACCATATAACAATTATATAGTAATTAAAACAGTTTAATGGGGAAATGGTAACAATCCTATAATGATTTATAAAAGACATAGCTATTATTAATGAAAAATAGACTAGGGATAATAATAATTAAATGCGTGAGTGAGACAATATAAGAAAGGTATCCATAACGACACACGAGGGGAAGTTGATAATTGAATGGGGAAGGATTCACAGGAAAAAATATTAAGTAGGTTATCTGATCAATTTAAATTTAAAGATTTCTTATTTTCTAGTGCTTCTAAGTTATCTAATCTAATTCCTATACCGTTTTAATGCAGAATCTAGGCGTATTTTGTAGAGCCCGCAGATACTAATAGTAGACAACTTCCGACCCTGTACAAATCGAAAATGCGCCACACTGTAGAATTTGGCAGCCGCCTGTGGTCGGGAGCCCCAAAATATCTGAAAAATAACCCTTGACTAGAAACGGGCGGTCCGTTTGGTAGATTCGCCTATCTTAACAAACGGTTTGCAATCTTTGGAGCATGTACGTCAGGTGGGAATGCTGTCCTTGTTCTACCGGTATTATAATGGAAGATGCTCTGAGGAACTAGCGTCATTGATCCCTTCGGCACCGGTGCACAAACGGTAAACACACAAAAACGCGCGCCCAACATCTGTACACGGTTGACATTTGTCACTTCTACGACTCGGTCTCGGGTTCAACAGCTCTGCTGTGGAATGATCTGCCGGCCACTTTTTTTCCTCTCTCCTACAACATGGGTCACTTCAAGACGCAGGTTCACTCCTTCCTATCCTCTAAAAGACCCTTCGCACAGCATCCCCAAAGATGATATAGGACTTGAGGGAAATTATTTCCCTCAGGGCCTCCTGTGTGGAGTCACTGTAAAAAAAAGCAAAAGACTAGTTCACGTGGCTTTATTGAAAGTATGGTCCGATGAAATTAGGTGATTTGAGCGTTCAGAAAAACCGCTACCATTTAAAGCAACGTAAATGTTCATTCACTCGAATATTATTACGTGCTATTTTCCCATATAAAAAGCAGGACAATCATTGCAGCTAAGTTCATAAATAACAGAGTTGCTTAAATGATAATCTTTGCTTTTGATATAAAATACAATAAATTCGTGGTTTACAATAAAAGTATTGTTTTATTTAATGCGATGTCAAACCACAAAGTAATTTCTTCCTATGAAAATATAAAACAGTCTATTCATTTCAATAATCATAATGGGAAAGAAAGCTTTTTTTTATTTCCCGCACAAGAGTCCCAAACTGCTCCCAACGTCTGGAGCCAGTGAGACTATGGCATTCCCAATTGGGGAATGTTGTGAGGCTGAAGGTAATGGGTAGGGGAAGAGGAAGGTGGGGAAGTACCTGGCTATTCAGATCTGGTCACCAAACACGGTTAAAAGCCATTTCAAGCAACGTTTCAATTCTGAATGGTGGTCTTTCACCAGGGCGATACTGAGAGTATCTTCCACTTTTATGTGTGGGTTGTTTATTTATTATATTTTTTACATTGCGTAGATACATTTATGTAGAATATAACATAAGAGAAAATACATAAAATTGTATAATAACCATTGACAATTGAGAATATTTAAGCAACTGAAAATAATTAAATTGTGTACAAGTGTCTTGTCAAGTCGATATTAGCTCCCAGCTAGACAAATTGCCTGCTCTGAGGGACCAAATGCTCCATTTATGGCGTGGTGTAATATTTTTTAATTATTGTTTCTCGTCTATCTATCTACTAAGTGTGTTATGAATGAATTTAAGTGACATTAATTTCAATTTAATATAATGTAATTTAATATTTTGTAAATGAAATCCTCATGATGATGCGACTGAAATATTTTTAATTTCTGTTGTTTTTTCGGTTTCGTGGTTCATTTGGGATGTGTTAATATTATCTTATTCAATGATTAAAATATTACAATGAGGTTTACAAACTTCAATAAGTTAAAAAAAATAAATTGAATATTTCTTTCCAGACTTGTAAAATAAGTCAATAGATGTCTCATATAAATAAAAACCGGGTAGGTATACCCGAGACTATTCCGATTCCAATTGAGTTCGGGATGAAACTTTGCAATCATCATAATGATAGCAGCCAATAATATGGGATTTATAAAAATGGAGGATAATATTAACAAATCTTGAACATGAAGTATGATATCGCTGTAAATGGCGTAAATTGATCTGGTCTCATTAGCTTAGTTGGTTAAGCGGTTACCCCGGATAGGTAGAGGTCCTGGGTTCGAGTCCCCGATGCGACTGAAATCTTTTTAATTTCTGTTGTTTTTTCGGTTTCGTGGTTCATTTGGGATGTGTTAATATTATCTTCTTCAATGATTAAAAAAAAAGAAATTATTATTATTCAATCACTCTTCAGACTCGCTTCTACCGAAACCAGTTAACCATTTGGTTATTACCGATGTAAGATGTTATGCAGGTTGTAATGTTTATTTCTGGAGGGAGTTTATTATATATTCTCAGTCCCAGATATGTATATACTGCCGTCGTAAGTAAAAATACAGTATATTCCTTCAGTCTCAAGGAAGATACTATATTTTTATTTATCACGGCAGTATGTCTTTTGATATTTTGTTGTATTACTCCTCGGAACAAAGAGATTATTTTTGGTGCGAGTTCTTGTAATATATTTATGATCGATTTTTAAAAGGTTTTCTAGGTTTTGTGTGTATGGATAATAACGTTTTTTTTATGTAGTTATGATAAACATACAGGTTATTATGCAATTTTCCACAAATCGGTGTAAAATAAAATATGATTAAGTTATATTTGTCCAAAAAAATGTGAGACATGATTTAGAGACTCGTGTTTGACAGACACATTATCCTAAAAAAATATTGGATTTTCGTCAAGTCGTTTAGAATACCTAATATGCTTTGGTTGACACGTGAATACACATATTTTTTTCTGGTTTTAGAGTTTAACCCCTCGGACAAATTTGTACCAAGTGTGCATAAAAATGTTAATTACGTGCTACAGATATTTAGTTACTGCCTTTTTCCCTCTGGCATTTCAAGATGCAAACGAATTATGAGACGAAGTCCATTTAAAAAAAAAGAATAAATCTGAATTGAATCACTGACCTAACGCAGAAATATCGATGAACCAAAAACTTAAGCTGCTGTATCAAAATTATATCCCTTAATCATATAAAATAACGCTGAATTTTCGTACTAGGGTTTTCAAATCAGCCCACCTATACGAAGTTAAAGCTAGGGTTTCCTAAGAAAGCGGCCGTAATATTAGCGGTAAATTACGACAGTAAAACATTGCCTATACAAACCAGTTGGCGTAGGTTTCCTAGAGATCGTTGATTGTGAACGAACATCAAATCGCGGTGCCGCCATTTGAATGACGGCCGTCATAGCGGTGACAGTTGTCGAAGGTTTTTTTCTCGTGTAGCGGTGAACATTTTTTTTTTAAATTAGTGCAAACGTGATTTGGACCAACGAAAATAATGAAATTTAGATTGGTTTTGTAAAAAATCATGAAGCTTTGTACAATGTGAAGAGCGAAGACTATAGAAAAGGAAGTATACTCGAAAAAAATCGGGTTTTAATATTTTAGTACATATTATTATGTTAATCAGAAGAATAAAAAACCATAGCTTTAACCTATTTCCATAGCTATTTCCTAAATAAATAACTATGCCTAGATCGTCCATCCACCACCGCAGTACGTCACTGTGTCCGCCTTGACATCTCTGGTCACCGTTAAGACGACCGTCTTGTTACGCCCGCCGTATCACAACATATCGCGGCCGCTAAATAATAGCACCGCTCTCTTTGGAAACCGTAGGGAGCTTTAAAAATAAGTGAAGAAATAAAATATGACACTAATTGGAAGTATATATAATTCATTCCTCTTCCTTTCATACGTGTGAGATGAAACAGATCACGATTCAAAAATAAGAATCTAAATCAGTTCAGTTAATTCAACAACTTATGAAATATGATTTAAAATACATATTATTTTTATAAACAATAATTATTAGCCTGAAATACTCATCCAAATTGAAAAAAAAAAACCTTTCCGAGCAAAGATAAATGTCGCCGACAGGACTCGAACCTGCACCATTCTGATGTCCGGTCAGATGCTCTACCGTTGAGCTACGTCGGCTTATCGCAAACCCGCCAAGTTAATCAATATATACTAGTGTTTCATTCAATAATTAGTGTTTTTTTATTATATTTTCACCTGTAGGTGAAAATATAATAAAAAATATTAATTAGGTTATTTATTATTAAATATTGTTAATAAAAAATATAAATTTAGGTTCGAGTCCTGTCGGCGACATTTATCTTTGCTCGGAAAGGTTTTTTTCAATTTGGATGAGTATTTCAGGCTAATAATTATTGTTTATAAAAATAATTGTTACCCTTTGCGCTATGCACAAAAATCTTGTCTTAAGTTTTTAAGAACTTTAGTTTATCAATTAATAAAATACATATATTTCCTCTAAACGTTGTTTATAAATCCAGAACGAGTTCGAAGAGTTTGAATATGGAAGAAAATATATTTTATAACACTTCATTTTTAACATATACGTTTTTAAATATAAAATGTTGGTGTTTGTATTACAATATTTAAGACAAATAATATGTATTCATAATAAATTGAAAATTAACTCGTCTATGTTAATTTAACATTGAAAGCTTATACTTTGATGTCATTTTATTGACTATGAACGTGTGGGGGTACAATTATATTTTCCATAGAAGTGGGTGGGTCCTACATAGACAATTTAGGAAGTTCAAAGATAAAAAATGTTTGGAGACAGTCAAATAGAGCGAATACTTAACAAAACACTTGGCTGATCAGATTGAGGTGGCTGTAACAGCCGTTCTCCCCAACTTTTCGAATGATCAATCTGAGCCACCTGGTTGGATATTTAGTGGCTCTTCTTGTGTTTATATACAACCATAACTAATTATAGCAGTAAAAGCCTTGTTACAAGTTCTCCGACTAAGTAAAATACACATTTACAGAAATTTGTGTACACTCACCTAAGCACAAATAACAAAGCGCATTTATAGCAGTATTACTGAATTCGTTGTAGTAATCAGTGATAAATTCGCTGTTAACCACGAAACAAAAATAAATAAAAAAGAAAGATCCCCAGCGCAGAGCGTCTTGCGGTGCTTCAATCAGCGCGGTGAGAATCTTCAAGGCAGTATACTGATTAAAGTGGACTGGCGCCTTCAGTTCAAAAGCGTATCTTGGATATAAGGCGGCAAGCAGGGTAGTTTTCAATGTCGCCATATAGTGGAATCGCATAATTTGCAGCGATTTTATTTTCTTGGGGGTTGCTGTCTCTGGTTTTACAGAAAAGTGGTGAAGCTAGAGTTTAGAGTACTAGTAGCTACGTTTAGCTATACAGCGACTTTGTGTACAGTGACTGGTGCATACTAGAGTCAAATATTCAACCCTCTTACCACTCTCATTGAAGCTGTTTTTAGCATGCTAATATGACCACTAAGACCTGACTTACTGTGTGATGCGCGTAAAAAAATATAAATGACCTTTGAAAAATGTACCATATTATGCAAGTGTAAACAAATGTGTTGCCTTTGGAATCATTGCTAATCTATATATTAATACTCTAATTTCACCGATGAAGTTATTTTTCAAATCTTTCGATATTGACTGGCGTTCTCCCACATCTAGCTCTGTAATAGGGTCTATTATGGCGTAAACCGCATTTGTGTAACCAATTATTGCCGACTTTTTTGTACGTTTCAAACTTCACTAAGGTAGACATTTGCGTGGACCTCCGGCAATTGGGTTTCATTTACGAGGACTACAACGAAAACCACCTAAATCTCAAGGCCGGGACACTGAATCAAATTAGTCTCCTAACTTATATGAGATACTCCAAAAAAAAATCAGTTTTATGTTCGTAATTTTTTTATTTATTTATTTATAATCATCTTATCAAACGTTTTAATATAAATTAAACTTTTTTTTAATACAAACAAAATGTATTTATTCGATTATACGTCCATCTGGGCTCTTATATGGATTTTCAGAACAGAATATAATGAGCTCTCAAAAATAATAAGTGCATAACGTTTTTTAAACAATACTTCCAAACTTGCTGCCAGACCATGACTATTGGTTATTGAGTGTGACTGATAGTTGGTTATGTGCGTGTTGCAGAAAAATGTTACAATTTATCTTTTGTTCCTCATCGGTGCATGGCAGGGATATCAATTAAGTGGTTAACGATTCTGTATAATACAACTAGGCCTGAAATAATTCTACTGTCAGACAGCGAAATTAGATGAAATTAATTCATCAAACTTACGTAATTAATTTTTTCAATTGTAATTTTGAGAATTGAAAGAAATCTGTGCTGAACCCGTTCTATGTTGCTAGAGCACTTTATACAAAAGAGACCAAATAGATGAATTATACTCCACTTGACTTCTAACTAACGAAATGTAAAGCATTCTAAATTTAGAAGGTTCTCATAAAAGTAAACGGGCTGATTAGATTCAGTATCCCGGATTGAGATTTAAGTATTTTTTTTATTTAACCAGGTAGACTATTTATACATATTTAAAAAAAATAGAACTAATGCACAAGTGAAGAATTTGAAAACAATAAAATTTTCTTGTCGCGATACTTCAGGAACAAGCGATAAAGTACCCCCCATCTATAATATTTTTATCATAAAAAGTACCCGCAACAGATATTAACATATAATAAATCAGTTTTAGTAAGATTGAATGTATCACCTTTTATTATTTTTAAATTGATTGACTTTTTACCCACAGTTCGCAAACCATATAATTATGTTCCTCCCTTGCTTATAAATCAATTCTATTTAGGTATATCCTTCGCTGACTGAAAATTCACATAATGTTTATATGTATTTAAGATTAATTTGTAGAACTCCGTTTTAATTTAAAGTTTGTAAAATTGTAATAATTAAAATTTTCATTTAAAAAAAAAATATTTACCATAAAGTTCACATTAAAAAATCTTTAAGTGACTTCCCCAGGATTTAATAATGCCTTCGGAATGTGAAACAACTGTCAGGCGTAATAATAATTACCCAGTACACCTTCTTTATAAATAAACGGATTTAAAAAATAAATAATAGCTGTTAAAATTAAAATTATAAACACTAATTTTTATTTTTTTATTAATATGGTCAAAATAGTATGCATTTATATCGTGCAAAGTCAAATAAATGTGTATCTACTGAATATTAAAATATTTATATCTACCTAACAATCGTATCTAGGAAAGGGGGGACGGCCGAAAACCGTAAGTTTCCGAGTTTCCCATTGAATCAAGAGTCCAGACGCCAACCAATTAGCACTGTCTCATGACCAAAAGCCGATTGAGGTGACCGAGTGGGCGGAAAGAGGTTTCATCAAAAGCTTGCCCGGGGAAGAGGGGTTATATTTTGCGCTACGCCACCGCCACCAAGTTAAACTTGCAATCATTAGGTACGGGTAATATTTCAAACGGATCCCAACCTTCCGGGACGTGAAACGTTGATCTGTTTTTATTATTTATTTTATTTTTCGTCAAACGAAACCCCTTCACCGAGGAAACGAAAGATAAATAAAAATAGGCGGTCGCGAGAAACTGAAACGTTCACTCCCATTTATTATTTTTAGGTCTGCGGTTAAATAAACGCGCGCCATAAAAATAACCCCTTACATACTTAGTTGGGGTTATAATTTAAATGACGCTATTAAAATTTAAAGCGTTTAGATGACAACATATTTAGCTAACATTGAAATCCCGTCAAAATAACGATCTATTATTAAGTCGGTAGGTTATTGTTTATACGTTGATATTCTGATGGACGCTGATCTCATGCGACTTCAAAGTCCTTAATTAATTCATCAATGTTTCAAGTGGAACTGCACCGATCACCAGGTTAATCTATATCTACCTATTGTTTATACAATGATATTCAGATGGACGCTGATCTCATGCGACTTCAAAGTCCTTAATTAATTCATCAATGTTTCAAGTGGAACTGCACCGATCACCAGGTTAATCTATATCTACCTATTGTTTATACAATGATATTCTGATGGAAGCTGATCTCATGCGACTTCAAAGTCCTTAATTAATTCATCAATGTTTCAAGTGGAACTGCACCGATCACCAGGTTAATCTATATCTACCTATTGTTTATACAATGATATTCTGATGGACGCTGATCTCATGCGACTTCAAAGTCCTTAATTAATTCATCAATGTTTCAAGTGGAACTGCACCGATCACCATGTTAATGTATATCTACCTATTGTTTATACATTGATATTCTGATGGACGCTGATCTCATGCGACTTCAAAGTCCTTAATTAATTCATCAATGTTTCAAGTGGAACTGCACCGATCACCAGGTTAATCTATATCTACCTATTGTTTATACAATGATATTCTGATGGACGCTGATCTCATGCGACTTCAAAGTCCTTAATTAATTCATCAATGTTTCAAGTGGAACTGCACCGATCACCAGGTTAATCTATATCTACCTATTGTTTATACAATGATATTCTGATGGATGCTGATCTCATGCGACTTCAAAGTCCTTAATTAATTCATCAATGTTTCAAGTGGAACTGCACCGATCACCAGGTTAATCTATATCTACCTATTGTTTATACAATGATATTCTGATGGACGCTGATCTCATGCGACTTCAAAGTCCTTAATTAATTCATCAATGTTTCAAGTGGAACTGCACCGATCACCATGTTAAGCTATACCTACCTTCAATATCATATAAATTACGAAAACAATCCGACGTAGGTTGAGAAATGCCACATATAAAGTCATGTAATCTTGTAGTAAGGAATATAGCGTCATTGCATTCAGCCTAAACTAGCTGATGTAAACCCGTCCTTGCTCGGTTATTTTTTATTTTTTAATAAAGTTATGAAGTTGTGAATTCTTGCTTGTCGTTTGGGTGGCATAATTGATTTTACAGCGAAAGTAATGCACTGTGACGACTATTACTATATCTAAAAAATGAAACAAAGAAACAATAATTTGAAATTCAAAATATATCTAAATAATAAAGCAGGTACCTACTTGTATTTTCTAATTTGCAAATATTCTACCTAAACAAAACATTTATTTTTGAATATTTATTTATTACATTATATACGCCTTATATGGGCTTTTACATATTTAGTTAGTTACAATAGTCACACAGGTGCAAAACACATCACAGTAGGTACACAGTTATCCTTCATGAAATACAACAATTAAATATTTCATTTGTATAACGAACAAATACAGAAATAAAATATTGTAAGTACCATTCTAAGTAATTAGCTACAGAGGCGAATATTCAAAACATACCTCACATTCACTGCTACGTATACTCTAGACACATATATTAATAATTGTTAAGAATGTATGCAATAATCGTCTGTTTGTATTTGTATTCCGAGCAGTTGAACATATCTACTATGTCTGAAAATGCATTACCCTCTGCGTGAAGTCTTAGTACAAGAACATGTAATCTGTGGCTAACCAGAGGGGAATATCTATGGACTAACCTCAATAATTTCACCATCAGTTTTTATTTTGCTTTCACTACATGTCTTGTTACGTCGAATTATCATATATTTAGTCTCTTTTGTATTCATTAATTGATAAATTAAAGTTCTTAAAAACTTAAGACAAGATTTTTGTGCATAGCGCAAAGGGTAACAATTATTTTTATAAACAATAATTATTAGCCTGAAACACTCATCAAATTGAAAAAAACCTTTCCGAGCAAAGAAATAATAATTAGTTTGCGATAAGCCGACGTAGCTCAACGGTAGAGCATCTGACCGGACATCAGAAGGGTGCAGGTTCGAGTCCTGTCGGCGACATTTATCTTTGCTCGGAAAGGTTTTTTTTTTTTCAATTTGGATGAGTGTTTCAGGATAATAATTATTGTTTATAAAAATAATTGTTATCTTTTGTATTCAATTAAGTTTATTAATTTTTTACCAATCTTGATAAATTGTCTAGTTCATTCTTCAAATCATGTGATTTAGTAGAAAGGAAAATTATGTAATTTACTCGTCAAATCGTGCAAGTTGACGACATTTTGAAGTAGAAGAAGTTCGCAGGATCGACTCTTGATATGTACATACTTTATAGAAGCCCGAATAAATCTGGCTTCCAAGAAACTGGGCATTTTCTATAGGGCCAGTAGATTCTTCAATAGTGATCGACTGCTAATTCTATACAAATCTCAAGTACGTCCAACAATTGAATTTGGAAGTCACCTCTAATTTACAATCCATTGTTAACAAACCGACTGCCATCTCTGATGCAAACAAGCAATATAGGTATTCTGAGTATGTTCTACAGCTATTTTAATGGAGCCTGCTCGAAGGAGCTAGCAGCGTTTATCCCCTTCGCCCCGGTACACGTGCGTTGACCAACCGGGTAGCAATATAGTTCCCCTGTATGTACTCTGTACATACGGGGGTGCTCTTGTGAGGTGTCAGATAAAAAAAATACATACATATATAAATAGAAAATATTTATGTGATCTGGTGGCAAGGAATCCGGCGTAATTTTACATATCATAAAACGTGCAAGCTGATGACGATCTTGAAGAAGTGCTTCACCGATCACTATAATCATGTGATTCATCAGGAAAGAATATGCTGTGAAGTTACGCAGTAAATAGAAGACTTAGCCAGCCGAGGAATTGAACTCTTTCTACTCTTGTGTTGTTCACCGGTTAAACTCCTCCTACAGACAATATTCGTATGATTTAGCAGCAAGGAAAATGACGTCATTTTACTCATCACAAATCGCGCAAGTTGACGACATCTTGAAGTAAAAGTAGTTCGCCGGTTCGACTCCTGATACGGACAATAAATGGGGCAGATGAGAGTTAGTGGGGGAGGCTGGTAGGGGAGCCTGTCAATGGGGAGTCAGAACGGAAATACTCGAGAATATGCTCCGGAGGCTCTGACAGAAAAGCCGAGGGAAGAGATCTCTCGTGAAACCGTCGCAAAAATCAATATGGACCAAATATTTTTGAAATAGAATGGTTTTTGATTATTCATTCGCGTTTATCGATATCACGATATTTTCATAATATTTATTAATACAAACAAAGGCACAGCTTCGTAACGTACTAGTATTTTGCAGGCAAATTTGAAACGAAACGGTTTAATTGAATTGAGATGTGATTACCTGATGAGAAACAAATTAAAAGCCTTTATTTTTTAACTTACATAAATACGATGTAGTCATTTTTTAAAATCTGAGTAAATCCATAATATAACCTCAAAACTCATCTCTTCGTAAAGTCATATCCATGAATGGTTCAGTAGCATACCTAATTAACATAGCGAAGGTAGCCGTTAGTACCTACCTAAAGCAATTAAAGAAAAATTTGAAACTTTTCGTAGTCCGCGACATTGTAAATAACTATAAATATTTGTAACTGTAAATAATTATTATCGAAAATCTCAAATAAATACCTGCCAATAACCTACTAATAATTATAATATTAATGACAAATATGATTTAAACAGAATCTGCGATATCATACAATGTGCAGTGTTTTCTAATACTGTGTCGAGTGCGTGCAAAATCATATCTTCTCAAGCGATAACTTTGTAATTTAACGTTTTAATCTGGAGTGACCTACAAAGTATGTTTCTGTATCTGTTTGCACATAATAAGATAAAACCTAGGAAGTAGTATTTGTACAGCGCCCTCGAGGTGATTTTTCACAAAACAGCGCTATACAAGTTATCCGAGTAATATTATTATTAGATATATATATATATATATATATATATACCATAGATATAGTATTCATTGTACCAGTCTGAGTATGCCCGTGATAGGGTGAAACCGGTCCGGTCGAAAATAAATAAGTTGAAGAAAGTTACAAAGGTTTTTTCAACTTATTTACTTTCGACCAGACTGGTTTCACCCTATCACGGGCATCCTCAGACTGATACAATAAATACTAAATCTATGGAATATATAGCATGGGTGTCGGGAGTGAGTTCCCTGCTTTTCTAATATAGTTTTTATGTTTGAAATTTATTTTATTGCTGACGCTACTGTTTATTGTGTTTTTAAAAACTGCTTTCGGGTTTGTTTATTACCCTCTGAAGGTCTAAATTTTGTTTAATTAATTTGTGCTGTTTCACAATTAATTAATTTAAAAATAATATATGGTATATTTGCGCACGTTCCAGAGTGGAAGATACTCTCAGTATCGCCCTGGTGAAAGACCACCATTCAGAATTGAAAAGTTGCTTGAAATGGCTTTCAGCCGTGTTTGGTGACCAGATCCGAATAGCCAGGTATTTCGACACCTTCCGCTTCCTCTTCTCCTTCCCCACCCCAATACATTCAGCCAAATAACATTCCTCAATTGGGTATGCCATAGTCTTACTGGCTCCAGACGGTTGGGAGCAGTTGAGACTCTTGTGCGGTATTCATCTAAAAAAAAAAAGACTGATTTTTTCGTACGATTTTCCAATGTGTATAATTAATACAATTTCCACATGGAAACCACTGCCGTGAGAATCAATAGACTTGCCATAAGTACGAGTTCGACGGCTGTAGGGAAAGGTCACGTGACACCCATTTTGCCAAAAGCGATGGTTCACTGCCGTCCACGTTAATTTCGCGTAATTTTGACTGCGTTAAACAAATTACAAAACACTTATAAATAAGCCGAACCTTTTTACCAAGTTACAGTTTGACTTAAATTGACGGCAGCCTAGCTCTCCCCCGCCCCCACATATGTCGATTTCTTCTCCTTGCGTATTAGGGCATCTCAATGTTTTATTTGCTCTGAGGTGGAAACTATCAAGATGGGCAATTTTAAATCAAAATTATTTTTTAAATTAAAATCGGCCCGAAAATAAAATGTAAATAATAATATACTTGTAATATTGTCACCGGTATCCGATATGACTGAAAGCGAGAAACATAAAAAATCAATAGTGTAAAATAAAACCACAGCAAGGGAAGCCATAAAGCTAATCGTAATTACAATCGCCGGGAGCAGGAGCCCAGAGATTGGGGGACTGGGGAGACGGGAGACGGGAGAGCAAGAAGCAGGAGCACGATGATTGCAGATGACAGACCCGTCACCATAGTGGACGAACTGACACGGCAAGCAACGCTGCGGGCCAAATCTCCTACGAAATCGGCCAACTCGAGTGAAACTTTATGATTGTTTCCATTTTTCTAAATTGCTAACGCAAGAGACAAAAAAAAAACAGAGAAAAATCTTCCGAGAATTGCCCACGTTAAAGAAAATTCGTTTGTCCTAACGCCAGTATATTATGTTTTGAATCGTTTCTGTTACGCAATGTATTGTAAGAGTAAAATACACTGTTTGTTTAATGTGAGTACTGCGTAATTATTTCCTTATTATGCCCTTATTTTTATGCACTTCTGGTGTCGGTGATCCAATCAGAAGAATGTGCGAGTTATGCAATTAAAATCAAACATTGATAGATTCCGACATATTCTTTGATACATGCAGTACTTTTAAGAGAAAATTGAATGCTGTTTTCATATAAAAAAATAAACAAACAAACTTCAACGAACAGTGTTCACATATTGTGTATTTTTTTATTATTTCTTTTTCTATTTTTAATTAAATCATTTTTTTTCCCTTTACATTCTTGTAAAAATTATGTGTAAAACTCTGTTACTTTATTTAGACATTGTGCACTTTTTCAAATTCTTTCTGTGTAACACAATCTTAAATTCCTTAATTTATCTAAATATTATATTAAAGGTTTATTTATCTGTATCATATTAATCAGTGAGAAATATCTAGGATGCAGGTGAGTTCTCCAGATATGGTTTATTGTTTTAATATTACCGTCTCTTTCTGTATTTTCTCCATAAATTTATTTAAAAGGAAATAAAGTTAAAAAAAAGATCCAACTCCTTCCATCTGTCGGAACCCAGTGGGACTACGGCATCCCCAATTGGGGTATGTTGTGAGGCTGAACGGAGTGAAGAAGGGAAAGAGATGATGCATAGGAAGGTTGGGGAGTACCTATCTGTAATTTAGTTGTTTTCGAGTATAATTCGTAGAACTCTATAATGTAAATCAAATCTAATAATGTTATTATAAAGTTCGGTAAGTATTTTTAGTTTTTTGTTATTGTGGCAGCTGTTGCGGCATTCTAGGCCATTTTAAAACTGCGGTTAATCCACATTGCGACGACTTATGACGGCCTCCATGGTCGAGGGGTAAGGCTCTCGACTACGAATCCGAAGGTCGCGGGTTCAAATCCCGGCGTGCGCAAGTAATTTTATTTAATTAATTTGTGTTGTTTCACAATTAATTCATTTAAAAATAATATATAGTATATTTGCGCACGTTCCAGAGTGGAAGATACTCTCAGTATCGCCCTGGTGAAAGACCACCATTCAGAATTGAAACGTTGCTTGAAATGGCTTTTAGCCGTGTTTGGTGACAGATCTGAATAGCCAGGTATTCCCCACCTTCCTCTTCCCCTTCTCCTTCCCCTCCCCAATACCTTCAGCCTCACAACATTCCCCAATTGGGAATGCCATAGTCTCACTGGCTCCAGACGGTTGGGAGCAGTTGGGACTCTTGTGAGGTATTCATATAAAAAAAAAAAAAACTTATATATATGAATTTATTTACTCCCCCCCCCCCTCTTCACCACATTCTAATTTGGACGGGTTTTTAAAATTAATGATTTATTATCGGTAAAACCGATATAGTTAAAATTCTCTATACTGTGGGGTTTTTAGGCTTATTATGTGTTTAATCATATTTAAATGATAATGTTTTCTTAATACATTTATTTAAATGTGTTATATTGTTTTGAAAATGTGAGATACTGAGAAGCGATGAATATATACTTTTTCTTACTGTATGAATTAATGTTATATTAGGATCATTCGTTCGTTTATTAATTTCTAATTGTTCAAGTAAATTCAATCTAAGACCCTTTATTTCTATATACATAAGGGTTTGAGCTCGCTGTTGTCAAGCGGGACGTGATTATTTACTAAAAGGTGTTCAGCGAATTTTGAAGAAGCGCTTTTATTATTGTAACATCGTATATGTTCTTTGAATCTATTGTGAGTTTAACTTAAGAACAACCTGCTACAGTTCCAAATTTGGTTCCTACTGCGCATACCCACCCCCTCGCATGCGTCCCATCTCCCGCGCACGGCTCCGACGGCCATGTAACTCCGCCCATACACGCGTTTCTGAGATATTAACCCATTCATACCGTGGATGTTCAGTCAAATTATCATAATATTATCAATTTCGGATTAATTCCCTAGCTATTTTAATGAACCCGATGCCACATAAAATGCAAAATGTATATTTTAATATTATAACCATAATTATTTAAATGTATAAAATGAGTTAAATTTGTGTTTGTAGGTAAGTAATACAGAATAAAAAAATCCTGTTTTTGAATGTGTTAACGTGGATACCAAGTCGCGGAGAAAGTAGTGGGGGAAAGGGGCAGGACATGCGCGCTCACAGGTCGTTCTAATGATGGACAGGGTATAGTTGAGAAAGAGCTTCCCGTCTGCCCGATATAGGTAGCGTTGCAGTATTACTGCAATATTGATTTACATTAAATTTAAAAATAAAAATAAAATACCTATCTATTTAGTTCTGATCACCAAACACGACGAGCTATTTCAAGCAACGTTTCGATTCCGACTGATGTTCTTTCACTGGGGAATAAAATACTCAGATTAACTTAAAACATAGGTCAGGCAGTACAATTTTTTTATCTATATTAATATTGTCGAGGTAATAGGTGATAAATTATAGGTATTATAGTTAGTTTGAATTGTCCCGTTTAGTAACATCAGTGATATATCAAATAATCAATGAATAAAATCTTATGCTAAAAAAAGTTGAAACGTATTACGTAAACCGTTATTCAATAAATTTACGGTTGAGAAACGATGTGTCTCATTAGTAACAAAATAAACACTCTTTAGGGGAGTGAAAAAACTAGCCCATTCAGTCCGTGTTAAAATTACTTATTCGATCGAAGGAAAAATAAACCATATATGTCAATAAATTACACAGTTTGCTGGATGAGTAAGAGGTGTCGAGTAAAAATGTTTTTGGAGAAAAGTAACTTTCCTGTGATAATGATCAAAAGTTTGAACTGTCCAGAGCCAGTGGTACTGTGGCACACCCATTTAGAGATAGTAGGAAGCTTGATAAAATGGGGGGACAGCAGGAGAAAAGAAAGACTGGCTATACAGATCGCGTCATGCCGAATGATGGTCTTTCACCAAAAATACAATACGAAAAATATTTTTCTTTATTTCTTGATAGTTTCTAAGGAATACTGAAAGTATCTTCCAGAGTGGAAGATACTATCAGTATTGCCTTGGTGAAAGACCACCATTCAGAATTGAAACGTTGCTTGAAATGGCTTTTAGCCGTGCTTGGTGAGCAGATCTGAATAGCCAGGTATTTCCCCACCTTCTTCTACCCTTCCCCTCCCCAATACGTTCCGCCTCACAACATTCCCCAATTGGGGATGGCATAATCTCACTGGCTCCAGACGGTTGGGACTCTTCTACGGTATTCATATAAAAAGGTAGTAATCATTTATTAAAACATAATGATATGATACAAATTTCCATACACGTTTTATAACCCTTGAAATACGTAAATATTCTAAATCATATTGTGTTTTACGACATTATACATAAACTGAACCCAAGGAACTCTGCAAAAAAGCTATGACGCAAATGGAATGAATAATTTAGGTTTTTTCTTGCCAAATACATTGAAATCTCAAGAGGGCGTGTTTATTGTTGAAGAATTTTAAAGCCGCGTGAGAGACGCGTCAAGTAAATGAATATGTCAATAAGGCAACATTGCTAATATTGTAATAGTAATTAGAAGAGTGATGCAATCGTTCTTACGTTGACGAATATGATTATTCTATCAATACTCATTGGAATACAATGTATTGCAATGTTAGAAGAAAAAAAACGTTGGAAAATTGATTACACAGCAGAATATTTTTTTTCTGGGCAGGTACAATGTGAACATAATGGATTAAATATGAATGCAAGTAGTTCAAATAATTATTTAGTAATTACGTCAGGTACAAGAGAGACAAACACCACAGTCGAAAGATAATAATATGTTTGTCGGGAAGGGGGATACTGAATTTCACAGGGAACGTGTTCATTATGTAATTTTTAACGACTGTAATTATTTTTGAGGAATTTACTAATTGCAACTTTCTTGTGGATGGGTAATTTCGATGTTAAACATTAATTCATACATGTTTTAGTAGCCGAAAAGAAAGCCATCACATTCTGAAATGAGTTTTCCAAATCTAACACAGAATATTCGTCACGAACGACATGTTCTACTCGAGTATATTAAATAAATTCATCTTGAAAAAAACTGAAATTGTGAGTTGTGGAACCTGATATTACTTAGATACTTACTTGTCTCAGTATAATATATATGTGATATTATGTCATGACAATTACGTAACTTATGGGTATTATTTTCATTACTTTTATTCATCTGCTGTTTCGCAAGTGTTTGTTTTAACTGATTGGTTATTTAGTTTCCATAATTATTCAACAATATGTTCCTTCCAAATGATGCGAGTAGAGGCACAGTTGAACCCGACACTAGTTGGCGCCTAAAATAAAGCGGAAATTAGTATGATATTCCAAAATTTAGAAATGATATTCATATTCTCAAAAATACAACGCTTACAATTCACTGAATAAGTAGTAACCATCCGACACAAGCCAGAGTTAGTTGCCGGACCTTTATGGTCGAAGCGGGGAGTTCAAGGACTAAACCAGCGGCCAATGTTCCCGCTCACCCACACACTCAACACGGCATACATGCATTCATCACACATGCTCTCACACACACCCCGGTGCAGGCTCTGTCTGTGTTGGTGAGTCTTTCTAAAACAGGGTTGCCCTAAGCCCGCCACTCTCGCCGCGATACATGCGATTAATTACTGGTCACTTTTGATATTGTAAAAAAATCCCGGCGTACCGATGTTTATCAGAATAATGTAGTCGAGGCGTAAACTATTTGACATATATTGTATCGTGACAGAATGATAATAACATGCAGCTGTTGCGTCTGTTTCCTGAAAGAAAATAAATGCTTGCTGTCATAATTTTAAGACTCGAATTAATTTGTGTCGTCTGGCCAGAATAAAATAAATAATATAAGTGTATTACTCTACAAAAAAACGCCCCCACGATTAACCACGAATGCACCAGTTCGATTTCACTTTCACAATTTCGAAAACTAAAATTATCTACTCTATTTGTGCTACTATGACTTGGGAGCTAATTTATTAGAGTCAAGGCGTTAGAAAAATAACTAGCATTAATTACTTCAGACAAAGTGTGCGGTGAATGCCCAGTGGCGGCTCGTGACTTTCGAGTCAGCTAGAGTGGTAAGATTGAAAAATACGACTTTATTGATGTTGTTTTAGCGAAAAAAGATTTTAATTTATTTTTAAATTTCAATTTTTTGTACGGAGGTTTAAAAAAAACATTTTCATCTAAATAAAGTCGTATTTTTCAATCTTACTCACTAAAAAGTCACGAGCCGCCACTGTGAATGCCTATGTATATAATGACAGGTATGTTGGCTTCTTGCCCTGATTTTAGTAGCTCCCGGTTCAAGCATGGATACCAGGAAAAATCAACTAAATAAATCACCTTTTATCACCACTGAAGAAAATACAAATACCCTAAGTACTGTTTATTTTATTTTATAGAAACATTGAATTATTTTTTTAATCACTTCATGTTTCAGAGAGCCTAATTAAAATCACATTGGAGTCCGCGTAACTATTACTTACGATTGAAAAAAAAATCGTTATTAATAACGGCAATAACGAGTCATGTGAAAAATATTCAACAAAAAAACATTAGTATAGTTTAAAAATTACGAGAAGAACGGGATAAATAAGTTATAAATAAATTATGAATACCTTTTCCTAACATTTACGCTCATTATTCTCTTGGTTGCAGCTAATAATCTTTCCAAATAAATATATTTTATGTCTATTTCATATTGTAAACATGTAAAAAAAATTATTCAACTTTTATTTCCACAAAGCGTAAGCAGGAGGAAATAAATAAAATATAAAGGAAACCAATTTTAATGAATAAAACGGTATTTAAAAAAAAAATATTTTACATACAATGGGATTTTGTACCTGCTTTGTCACTGCAAGTAGCTTGTCAGCAGGAGTTTATTTCGACAATATTATATAGTGCAACAATAAATAAAGGTAACCTTACAAATAGTATCGCACTAATACAACAATATAGACAATGTACATCAGTTGAAATTTTTTTTTTGAAAACAGCAAAACAGTTTTGTTACATTCCATTGCTAATTCTTAAGCACTAGCTGATGTGTACCCGGCCTGACTCGGGATTTGGATTAAAGTTATGAAGTTGTGAATTCTTGTTTGTGGTTAGGGTGCCATAATTGATTTGACAGTGAAAGTAACTATCTCCAAATGCAGAAACATTCATTTGAATATTTTATTTCATTCCAAACGTTCATTTTTTTCAAAATACATCATAATGTTCTTAATTAGGTACCTACTCGTGTTTTCCAATTTGAAAATATTTTACCAATAAAAACCTTCTTCTTTTGAATATGCAATCTGTGGGCTAACCTAAATAAAACATGGCGGGTTCGATGTTTTTCATACTAATTTTAAAACGTTATAACAAAAGTTTTACAAATTGTATTTCATTCAAACTACTTTCTAAACCTTTCCGGCACCAATAAAAACAAACTGTGCTATTTTCAGCGTCACCGGTCCGGTGATTTTCGAGAACATCGAGGACAAAAAAGTTACATTGATTTTTATATATATATATATATAGATTACGAAGACTAATCAAGACTATTGCGCAGAACGTACGTTGAAAAATTGTTCAGTTGTGCAAACATTATAGAATCACTTAAGTATTGACAATTTGAACGGTTTCGGGATTAGTAAAGTTTCGTCGAAATAACAATTATTTTATGCAATTTAACATTATACAAAACAAACATGCGTGTAAGGCGTGCACATATGCATGGCGTCTCCATAAAGGCTTAAAAGCTGAGCTTAGCATAAGAAAAACGAATCATAAAAATGCATTAAAATATTGTTAGTTAAAATGGATTTTTCAACGAATTTGGTAAGGAACTTGAACGATCTTATTAAGTTGGCCATAAAAATCAACGGACTACGATAATAGAATGACCATTTTCAAATATTCAACGCGCAATTCACAACCGAATATGAAAACTTACACTGCATGCGCATGCACATAACGATAAAAACGCACTTTTTCAACTATTATAAGAATGTAAAAAACATTTATTTATTGCCATAATTTTGAATTGTGGCACCCCTGTCCATGACACGGCGTGAGAGAGTACATTAGCCCAGGTTCTTGTACCTGCAAATACGGTTTATTTCCTCTTTGAGATGAGCTTTTTTATGCTTATGAAATAAATTCATAAATAACGAGCGGTGCGCCGGAGGCAACTCTTTGTCTTAAGTAAGGCCATCGGAGTTCCAATTATCAAAACGAACTTTGTAAATGGACCTTGGACTTAATATTACTTCAAAAGTACAAAAGATTTTTTTTGGTACATTTCGGGTGATCTCAGGTCTCAGGCAACTTGTTTCGAAATTTCAAGATTTCTACAACAATGGTAATGAAATGTGTCGGAATAGCGATATTCAATTTCGTGTCTCTTCAGCATTGATAAAATGATTAATGATTTATCGATTTTATCAAAATATGATTTTTCATCTTATATGGTGGGTGGTACAAAAAGTTAGCAGAGCTGAGAGGTCTACACATTTTCGGCCCCTTAAATGGAGAATAAATGGAATTTAAAATATGAGGAGACCGAAGCCGAAGCCGGCATCAGCATCAGTCTACGAAAATAATATCAGAAGAATAAAATGTTTTGGAAAAGGGTAAGAATCTTGTGTATAACTCTGCATCTACAAGTGAACTGAATGTTTTTTGCGATAAGGTAGCAATACCTATTGAAATGCTTTTGTTATTATACCTATACAGAATGGGTTAATATTGAAAAACAATGTACATTGTTTTACGTTCAGGAGATATATGAAGTTTCGCTACTGTAGTATTGATGTGTTATTGTTTTGAGATGTTAATAGAGAGTTTGTTTCTGAGTTTGGACCAGAGGTCGGCTATAGCCTTATACACTGTCGTCCATCTTGCATTGGCGGGGGAGCGGCGAGGGAGAACGGGGGCCGGGAGGACTGATCAATAGGGCCCTCAAATTTTCTTTGTCTTGTTGGTGACGCCACTGGGCGGCGTGACGGGACGGTTGGTGTTGGTCTGCACGTACGCCAGCTGGCGCTTGTCGGTCGGCTTCAGGATCTGGAAGGAGCACATCAGCGTGTCGTCCACTGACGTCATTGCACCTGCATTATAAAATTCCCCGCAGTAGTTGGGCGCCGAGAAGTGGGTGACCAATTGCTTCTTGCCAACGAACTCACACCCGTCCCCTACCACCTGATGCGCCCGACAGATCAGGTCAAAGTTGTTCTTGTTGAGGAACTTGGCCACTATCTCAATGCCGAAGTTTAAGGTGAAGCTCACTCCGCGGTCATTCTCGCCCCAGCCGGAGGTGTCCTTGTCAGGGTAGGACCACAGCAGGTCGCAGAACAGCCCCTGGTCGGGCACGTCCGTGGGCCGCACGATGCGCCGGATCTGCTCCGTGGACTGGAGGTCGGGACTTAGGCCGCCGTGACAGCAGAAGATCTTCTCGTCAAATGTTTTTTTCCCTTTGCGCCCGGCTCGGCAGCCACGAAATCTAATTTTACGGATTGTGGTACCACGTTCAAGGTTAGACAACAATATATTTGCAGCTACTCAAGGAATACTCGTTGTAAATCACTCACTTTGACACTTCATTGGGTGGCAAGCACCTTCGACCGATGACCGATGCGCGATGACCGATGCGTTAATTTAGAAGAACGTAGCATATTTCAACTAAAAATATTTGGGTTTTTATTAAACACTTGATTTAAGCCCGAGACGGCACCACTAAAATTGTGTAATTTTTATAAATGTAACCTAAAAATTATCGCGGGTATTCTACGCTATTTTTACACCAGAAAAATTAGGAACTTCCCAATATTTCCAAGATAAACTAGTAGCGATTATAAAAGCCGCCGGTTGCCACGAGGGCGTCCTACTTGAAGTGAAATAACACAAAACGGCGCTATATAAATGCTTTCTTATTATTATTATAAGCAAGGAGTGTGTGCCGGGACAGAGTTGTGTGGTAGTCTATCCTATCTGTCTACCCCTGCAGAGAATCAGCGTGATGATTACTTTGTTTTGTTTTGTGATGTATTATTATTATTATACTTGCCAAATCGGATTTTCCCACAACAGATTGAAAGTGAAAGGTCATACCTGAAACAAAAGAAGAAAACTATATTAGTCCAAGTAAGTATCAATGTATAATGTTATTGCTGTAAAAATAAGTGCATGGAAAAATATTTATTGTAATAGAAAGGAAATACTGATATCTGGATATAAATGATAACAATTTTTTATAATTAACATTCTTAAAAGAATTCCCAAACATAAGAAGTTTGAATGTTGAATTTTCGGCAAGAAAATATAACTTTGTAAGAATAACAAGAATTTTAATTTGGGCTGAAGCTTTTTTTAAAGAAAAAAATAAATTATATATATACTTTTAGAGAACGTATTTATTTCTAATTTTGAAACTGTCAATTCACGGTGGAATTCAATTTTAAAATGATTTTTTTTTATAAAAAAACCTTTGTAACTTTTTTCCACTTATTTATTTTCGACAGGACCGGTTTCACCCTATAATGGGCATCTTAAGACTGGCACAATTTACACTAAATCTATGGTATATATGTAAAGAATACCACATTACTTAATCTTAGCGCTTTCTTAATTCTGAAAAATCCGCATTACCGACAGGTTAGTTGGTAGCCCGCTAGATGTCACTACTGACTAAACGGTCGCGACGTTTAACGAGAGCGAAATTTTATTATTGTAGCAATATGCTTTATAATTTTTAAGAAGATAAAAACACCTGAAATAGAGGCTTTAAATGTTGTTTCTTTTGTTTATTGCAGGTGAGTGAATATTTTGATAATCTTAAATTTCTTATTTTGTTATTCTTAAAATTGTAAATACCTATTATGAATAAAAGTCTTTTGTTTATTGCAGAGAAACGCAATTAAGTCTTATTTGAACCAAGTGTGAAACACCATTATATATATATAGCATAGATATCATGAGTAAGTCCGCTTGCTTTCTAATATTGTTTTTATTTATGACTCGAAATTTTTTTTATTGCTGACGGTACCGTTTACTATTATAGGGTAATAAACCAACCCGAAATTAAAATTTAAAAACACACTCGATGACAAACTGACATCGATGCTATATATACCATAGATTTAGTGTTAATTGTACTGGTCTGACGATGCCCGTGATAGGGTGAAACCATTCTGTGGAAATAAATAATAGAAAAAGTTACGTTAAGGTTTTTTAATAAAAAAAAATCATTTTAGAACATATTTGTTGTGTTACCGCCACAGGAATGAATTTGGAACTCGCAGGGTTAATACACTTTCGATGTCCTATCGGTTAAAAATGAATCGACTATTTTTTAACGAAATTTGTTTTAAATTTCAGTACAATTTATTCAATTTCAATCGATTCGTATTGAAGCATTAAAGAAAATATCACCGATGTGCAATAAATTAATTAAAAAAGTTTTCCTTTAAAGCAAAATAAAAAGTACCTACATACATAAAAATATGGTATGGCAATAATGTCGTATTATAAAAAGACTACATCTTATTAATTTTATTATGAAACCCAATTTTGTTCGCAATGACTTTTCTTCGAGAATGCACAATAAACTGTGTTGGAATGGCATAATATAAAATTTAGGATCGTAAAGGAAGAATTATGCCTAGTAAAAAGTGTTGTGAGACAGACCTATTAATACGTAGGTTCGTAAATTGTGACAAAGTTTATAGCTGGGACTAGACGGAATTCTTGGCCGAAGATATCATATATTATGCAGAACTATCACTTCCCTTTGATACAAAATCAACGAAATTTACAGGGTGGTCACAAAAAACAGATAGTACAAAGAAATTTTTACTATATTTTGAAACATATTTGAGAGTGTAAATAATACCTAGAATGGTAGATAATCTCAGTATCACCTTGGTGAAAGACCACCATTCAAGGCCATTTTAAAACTGCCTTGAACGCTGAAACAGCTGTCATAGTAATAAACACTAAAAAATACTTGCAGAACTTAATAATAACATTATTAAATTTAAAAAAATAAATAAATGGACTTCCACGAATTAAACACAAAAATAATTAATAAACATCATTCAGATTCGAAACGTTGCTTGAAATAGCTTTAGACATGCTCGGTGACCAGATCTGAATAGTCGGGTCCTTCTTAACATTCTCATTTCCCAAATTCTTCTCTTCCCCATTCCCTTCAGTCCCACAACGTACCCCAATTCAAGATGCCATCGTCCCACTGGCACGAGACAGTAGGGAGCAATTGGGACAATCGCGTACTGTTAATTTTAAAAATACCTACTAAGCTTACGTAAAAGTGTATAGTTACTAATATGATGTATTTTTTCTTTGATTTTACAAACTATTTTAGTGTATTCTGGAATAAATAATGCGAAGAATATAAAATTAAACAAATTAAGATAAAAAAAATTAATAAATAAATTTAAAAAAAACACCATGTAATCATAAATCGCTAAGGTCCAGTTTTATAAATGAACTACAAAATTTCTATTACTTAACGAATCGTTTTTCGATAACAGACCTTTATCCATTTGTAACCTCATTTTGAGTCTTGAATAAATGCATTGTAAAAATTCGTCATTGTTTCATAAAAATTGAAATAGTGTACAGTTTCAAATGAGCGATCGTCGGGTAACAACTGAGAGCTGTCAAATGACCAGTAATCTGACGAACTTTTATAAAACAACGAAATCGGCAGGTAGACCAAATATTAGTTAAAAATGGTATCAAGCGTTACGAACGGATGGTTACTAAGAAATTAATAAACCGTACAACCATTTCACAGCAAGGGTTAGCAGATATGATGTGATGCGTAACAATACGGTTTTGGAACGCTCATTGCTTCATTCGCACTCATACACAGTACACACTACACTTCTCTATAATTCCGGCACTTGCATTGACCGGAATCTTCTCTGGACAGTTCTTCCTGGGGAGTCCCCGATAAAAATAAATCGCAGCGTTACATTTTTTTTTCATAGAGATTCCTGTTCAATCAAATTCTTAGTATTTCCGGTCTGTGTCCTAATTACATCTTGCGCATTTATCTAATTTTAAGCCACTAAAAATTTAAATAAACCCATGGTTTGCATAATTCCATATATTGAAGGCACATGGCGATAATTACATGTTATGAAATATAATTGCCAGTTGACAATTTCTTACAATTAATCTATTCCTCTATCCGAAAGATAGAATTTATGTGTTAAAGTGACCCGCGAATATTTACAAAGCATGTATATTTCACGCATTTTTAAATTAATAAAATAATATCTGCCCTAAAAAATATGCTAAGTGCACAAGTAAATCATTTAAAAAAATCTTGCTTGTGTAGTGGTGTACTTTACCGTAGGACTACTGCGGGCGGGTGCTCCAAATCGCACCAGTTTGAACCACTATCGGTCCGCATAAATACATTTAAACCAGATTTTTAGGACAGAATATAATGAGCTATCATAAATTATGAAAAAATTGAAATTTTAATCCAAAAGTAACCTTTTTTTTAAAACGTTCAATAGTATCATTTATTTTAACAGTTATTTTGAATAAACCACAATTTATTAAATAAATATCCACATGTTTCAAAACCATTAGTTCCCTCGTCAGGACGTATAGAGTACTAAAAAAATTATGACGTAACTAACCATAGACAAATTATAAAAAAAGACTAAAAATAACAAAACGTGATGAGATAATGTAAATAATTGGGTATTAATGTAAAAATATTTACATAAAATAAACAAAATTATTAAACATATTAAATATTAGATGTTTAAACAAAATCAAGAAACGACGGCCTCCATGGTCGAGGGGTAAGGCTCTCGACTACGAATCCGAAGGTCGCGGGTTCAAATCCCGGAGTGCGCGAGGAAATTTTATTTGATTAATTTGTGCTGTTTCACAATTAATTAATTAAAAATAATATATAGTATATTTGCGCATGTTCCAGAGTGGAAGATACTCTCAGTATCGCCCTGGTGAAAGACAACACCATTCAGAATTGAAACGTTGCTTGAAATGGCTTTTACCCGTGTTTGGTGACCAGATCTGAATAGCCAAGTATTTCTTCACCTTCCTCTTCCCGTTCTCCTTCTCCTTCTCCTTCCCAATACCTTCAGCATCACAACATTTCCCAATTGGGGATGCCATAGTCTCACTGGCTACGGACGGTTGGGACCAGTTGAGACTCTTGTGTGTTATTCAAGTAAAAAGAAACAACCAAGACATCACAATAATAATAATTATTTTAAATATACGTATTAATGTTAAAATAAATTAAATAGATGGCTATTTAAAGATATATTTCGTTATTAATAATATTTAATTGACTATTAACCCTTTGTAAAATTTCAAATTAATCTTATTGTAAACTAGTTGTATTTGTAATACTCTATTAATGTCAAAAGAATGATTTGTTTCCAAAATGTGATTGCCAAATTCAGAAAAGTAATTATTACTTAACACCTTAGATTCTAGTATTGAAAGTCTTTCCTATGTACAAAAAGTTACAATCGTTGCTAATTTATTTATAGACTCCCGATTTGTTTAAAATAAGATTCATTAAATAGTGATAAAAAATATCATAAATAAAATAATTTATTAAACGTGTATTTTAAATATTTTTATTAAACAGTGGTTATACAAAATATTTATGATATTTTAGTTACAAAAATTCTCATTCAATTTTGGATTAACTTAATGCAATATATTTTTAATATTAACAACTCTCAAAATGAAACATCAAACCGAAAAGACACATAAAATAAAATGGTGATAGTAGCAGTTAGGACTAGAACCCAGGACCTCACGGTCTATCTGGAACTATGTAATTATAAAATCGTTTATTTACACCAAATGCAGTATTTTTTTTCATTTCAACAATCGTAATAACGTAAAAATAACATTTTTTAACACTAAAGGCGTAAGTCTGGTCTATTTGGTATCATTGTTTGCGCCACAGCGCCGCTGCAGATGGTAACGGAGATAATTGGCAGTAAAAAAACGTGTCAACAGTTAGAACAGCGAGCTGCGGGGGTAAATCTCCCCGATATAACGACAGCTTCCGACCTCAACAGTGGACAGTGAATAGCAAACATGCGCCCCGAATAACGACACTACAACACTATCTATAAAAATAAATAGACGTGTTTTAAAAAGCCGTTTGCATCCATGGTGATTTCTAGTCATTTCTAACTAATAAATTTTATTTATTAGGGACATCAACAGTGGACGACACTCTCAGTGACGAGAACACTATTCAAAGCGAAAATGTTGCCGGAAATGGCTTTAGATAAGTTTATTGACAGGGTTTGAATAGTCACCTACTACCTAATTTACCTATACCTACCCCTTCTACTTCTTCCTCCCTCGAATTCGTTAGCTTCTTCACCTTCTTTCCCCAAATGGGAATACTACAATTTTATTGGAATAAATTATTGAAGCTTGTAAACCTCATTGTAATATTAAATCATTGGAGATTATGTTAACGAATTTCAAATGAAACAAAAAATAGACTAAGAAAACAATACATGTCCCACGTAAATAAATATCGAATACGTATACCCGTAACACTATCTAGATTGCAAATAAATTCGGATAGAATCTTGCAGTCATACAGAAAAACAGCAGTCAAAAACAGATGGGAATTGATTAAAGATGATATGATAGTTAAATTGAAATACGATATCGATGAAAAAGTACGGAAAGCAATGAGGTGGCATTAGCTTGTAGTTGGTAGAGCGCTGGTCCCGGATAGACGGAGAGCACCTGGGTTCAAGTCTCAGATACGACTGTCTTTTTGTTTTCTGCATTACATTTGAGATTTGCTAATATTATTGGGAATGGCTCGGACCAGTTAGGAACTTTGTGTGAAATTATATCAAATATAAAAAAAAAACTAGTCTAACTGCTCGCTAGCGATAATAGGTGGGATAATTGACGTGGTACAAAAAATATGGGGGAGTTAAATGAAATCTCGCTATTCAGACGTAGTTGCTAAGCACGGCTTGCGGCAACGTGACGCGGTAACGTTTGACTACCTCCATGATCGAGGGGTAAGGCTCTCGACTACGAATCCGAAGGTCGCGGGTTCAAATCCCGGTGTGCGCAAGTAATTTTATTTAATTAATTTGTGTTGTTTGACAATTAATTCATTTAAAATAATATATGATATATTTGCGCACGTTCCAGAGTGGAAGATACTCTCAGTGTCGCCCTGGTGAAAGACCACCATTCAGAATTGAAACGTTGCTTGAAATGGCTTTTAGCCATGTTTGGTGACCAGAAGTACTTACATATATTCTACCGCCTTTATTTTTTAATCGATCCATTCATTTGAACGAATGAAAAAAACGCGTTCACTACCGTGAAACAATGATTAAAACTATAAGACAGATCATAGCAAAAACGTATTGTGCCCACGAAGGACAAAGTAGACAGAAATCGACTAATATTTTTTAAGCAGACAGAAGATTCAAAATACGCCATCGTCGAAACAGGTGAGTTTAAATAATGTGGGTAATGTGTTCGAAGATTCGTTCGCAGTGTGTCTTGTACCAGGGCGGGATATATTGTAATCATCATCATCATCATAATCTCCTTCCCCTTGTCCTACTCGGGTCGGGGATCCATCGCATCGACAAGGCGCCTTCAGGAGTCCCCATCCTGCGTTACTTCATCTGAATCCGTCCATATCAGGCCAAGTCTCTCCTCAAGCAACATCTGGAATTGTTTCTCCCATCTGTGTCTGGGGTCGCCCACTGGGATAGCACGTTTCAGCGGAATTCGAGCTTCAGGCATTCTTTGTGCATGCCACCTCAGTTGTGATTTTTGTATGAAGAGTAGCAGTGGTTCGATCTTTAGCTCGTTCGTCAAGATGTCACTCCTGTCAATCCTCTCAAAAATGTCTACAGCTTGGACCCCGGAATGTGTTCTCTCGTTCATCATCCAGATTTGGTAACCGTACGTAAACATGGGGCGATACACTGACTTAAATACTGGCACACATATTACATTACGTGCCATATTCATATTTCTCCAGATAGTTTATTCTACTGTTTTCTCATTTCTTGAAATACTAACTACGTTATTTGGTGATATGGCTGACAAGAGTTTACCCCCAACTCCCAGAACGTTTATTATGCTCCTTTAATCGACCGCCTCGGCTTCAGAGTGGCAGAAGCATAAATAGCATCTAGAAAGAGTTCAATCGCAGTTGCTAAGTGAGATTTCTCAATAATAATAGTATGATTGCTTTTAAATAAGATTTTCATGACGGTATAGCCTCGACAGCCTGGCGCATAGCTGAAGGAGATCCCTGGCGGTGATTCCGAGGTCAATCTAATGCAAAAAAAAATATGAAAAAACTTATTAAAAAAATTCTAATGCTAGGCAATCGGTCTATAGAACGATTTTATGCAATATATCGTGACCGATGTGGTTTACATACTAATGATTAAAACCCACTTTACGTATGGAAATTTTTTTTCAATACCTAGGTACTAACGAGAGAGTGACTTTCATTGAAATGCAGATGGAAGTAACACAGCAATCCCACTTGGAATTCACGTTCTAAATAATGCAATGTTCAAATGAAGGTAAAGGAATCTATCGAACGGAATGTTTGTGTTTGCAAAGATATAAAACCGTACGTCCCAGGTGGAAAAATGGAGCAAACTAGAACGTGTTCTAGTTAACAAGCTGGATTAACTGTAACTAAATTGTAGCTTTGTCGAAGTCCATGTGCCTGATTTTAATTTAACTAATGAAGCGCTAACCGATAATAAATTCTCATATTCCCCCAGGATACAGAATCGCGTTTTCGAAACCCGACCGCTAGCAATGCTGGCATTTATTTTCTATGATAATATGCACATTAGCAGAACGACGCGCACAGTTAAATGATAACACAATTTTAATACATAATTTTTCTGTTTGAACTAAAATATTACAATAATATTTATACTCCGGTAAGGTGAAGAATTATCTGAAAGGCGATTACCAAAATTTGTTTTATTTTTTATTACTTGCATAGTTATATAAAATTATGAAATGTGAATTCTCGCTCGTCGTTTCGTGTCATAATTGATTTGTTAGAGATCTTCTATATTTTTATTTCATTACATTTTTTTTTTTCAAAACATATTTAAATAAAAAAAGTACTTAAATAGGTATCTACTTGTGTTTTCAAATTTGAAAATATTCTACCCAAACACACCTTCTTCTTTTGAATATGTAATCTGTGGCTAACCAGAATGTTATATCTATGGGCTAACCTAAATACAACATGGCGGGTTCAATGTTTTTCATACTAATTTCAAAGCGTTATAGCAACAGTTTTACATGTTGGATTTCATTCAAACTACTATATAAACCTTCCCGGCACTAATAAGAACAAATTGTTTAAAGTGTTAAACAAAGAAGTAATTGTCGAGAAAATCGAGAACAGACAGACAAACACTCATTTTTATATATAGAGATTTAGTATCGGCGCTGACGTAATGCCATACAAATATTAACCCTATCAAGATTAGACAGAAAAAGTCAATATTCTCAATTTCGTGATTTTTGCAGATAATAATAATAATAATTGGATTACTTCTATAGCGCCGTTTTCGTGAAAAAATCACCTCAAGGGTCACTTTTGCTTGTATAACGGCGATATGTTTTTTACTGCTGTCTTTCTGTATGGCTGCAAGATTCCCATATAAATAAACATCTGATAGGTATAATATACTAAACACTTTCTGTATTGCAATTCAGGTAGAACCTTGCATTCAATATATATATAAAAATGTATATGGGAATTCATTTATGATGATATCAACAGTTCTTAAATTGGGGTATGATATCGATAAGGAAGACGGAAAGCAATAAGATAGCATTAGCTCAATGGTTCCAGATAGACCGAGAGGTCCTGGGTTCGAGTCTCAGATGCGATCGCTGCCTTTTTATTTTGTTCATATTTCATTTGAGATTTGTAAATATTAATTCAACGATTAAAAAATATCACAATGAGATTTATAAGCTTCATCGATTATTAATCATAATCGTTAACATAATAATTGTTGCATTAATTAAAAATGATTGTCAAAGATGAGCAGCTACGTTTTGTAGCAAGTTAGTACAACAGATTAATGTTTAAATCCGATGCAAACCGAGTTAGGCAAGCTGGCTTTGAGATCCCAGGTGCCAGGTGAACTCGTTCAGTATTCATATGGAGACCTTCGCCACCTCTCTTCACTCGTGATCATCTTTAAGGTAGGCACTTGCTTAAATCATATTCATTTTGATACAAAATAATGTTCACTAATAAAAGCTATATTCCAAAACCTTCTGTATTCAATATTTTAAGGTATTCACAGAGCAAATAATACATAGAGATGTCATAAATTAACAAACTGATTGCAATCTTTGTAGTACAGACGTCAGGTGGGAATGCTGCCCTTGTTTTACTGATATTTCAATGGAATATTCTCCGAGGACATTGCGTCATTATCCCTTCGGCACCGGTGAACAGTCGGGAACCATGCCAGACGCGCACCCAACATTTGTACATGGTTGACATTTGTCACATGAGAACATGTCACTTTTATGACTCGTTCTTGTGCTCAAAAGTTCGGCTAAATCCAGGTTCACTCCATCCTATCCTCTAAAAGATATCCCACACAGCATCGCCAAAGATGGCATAGGCCTTGAGGGAAATTATTTCCCTCAGGGCCTCCTGTGTGGAGTTCCTGTGGAAAAAAAAAACACCTAAGGGAAACAAACCAAATAAGAGAGGCGGGGATCGAGTTAGACGTGCCGCCAATTTAAGTAAAACAGCAATAAAGTAAAAATGTTCGGCTTGTTTAAAAAAAAACGAGTATTTAGTTTGACCCGTTTTATAAATGTTTTGTAATTTGCATACCGCAGTGAAAATTACGCGAAACAAGCATAGACGGTGGTGAACCATAGCGGGTGTCAGGTAAACTTTGCCTCCAGCAGTCGAAGTCGTACGTAGAGCAAGTCCATTGATTCTGACGTCAATGGGTATCCATTTTTTTAAAACAATCTCGGCAATAACCAAGCAGAAAAACTAGTAAGAATTAAAAATGACAATAATTTTAATAATTTTATTGGTTACTAGATGACGTGTACCCGGCCTTGCTCGGGTTATTTTTTTTTTTTTGGAATAATGAAATTGTGAATTCTTGGTTGTCCTTCGGGTGCCATAATTGATTTGACAGCAAAAGTAATGCATTGTGACGAATATTACTATCTCTATACAAAGAAACAAAGAAACAAAAAAACATTCATTCGAAAATTTTATTTCATTCTAAAATATATATTTTTTCAAATACATTTAAATTTTAAAAAAAGTTCTTAAGTACTAGTTGTGTTTTCAATTTTTTAAATATTCTATCCATACAAACCTTCTTCTTTTTAATATATAATCTGTGGCTACCCAGAGTGGTTTATCTATGGGCTAACCTCAATACAACATGGCGGGTTCAATGTTTTCCATACTAATTTTAAAACATTATGGCAACAGTTTTAAATATTGGATTTCATTCAACTACTCTCTAAACCTTCCCGGCAATAATAAGAACAAACTGTGCTGTTTTCAGCGAAACCGGTCAAGTAATTTTCTAGAAAATCGAAGACAGACAGACAAACATTTATTTTTATATACAGAGATTGTTAAAATAATGAGTGCCAACCACTCAGAATAAATTTGTTGACAATGTGTTGAAATTACCTCTAAGTGCAAACTATATAAATGAGATTTGGCGGTTTCGAGTTAGCACCTTCTGATCTGAAGTGCAAATATGTTTTCCCCTTATTTGCAACACGTGAACAAGCATTGCATAAACAAACCTGCACGACCGACAGCGCAGTAAATGCCGCCTATCGTGAAGAGGAGTACTAACAAATTGCCAAGGAGGTGATTGTAGTCAAGAAGGCGGTAATGAGAGGTGATGTCACCGTGTATTTTTCAATGACTTGAATTAACCTTGCCTAAAACGCAAGCAATATTGCGAATGTCATAATGTTTAGCCCGATTGAAAGCGTCGAAAGAAATAGTAGAATCTCAGAGGACCAAATGTTTATATAAAGCAACACTTCATATTGCATTATAAATATACATAAAAATGAATGTTTGTTTGTGCGTCCTCAATTTTCTCAAATATTATTTCGCTGAAAATAACACAGAATGTTCTTATTAGTGCCGGGAAGGTTTAGATAGTAGTTTGAATGAAATCCAATATGTAAAACTGTTGCTGTAACGTTGTGAAATGAGTATAAAAAACATTGAACCCGCCATGGTTTTTTTGCAATTATTTAGGTTAGCCCAGAGATATACCACTCTGGTTAGCCACAGATTACGTATTCAAAAGAAGAAGGTTTGTTTGGATAGAATATTTTCAAAATTGAAAACGCAAGTAGGTACCTACTTAAGAACTTTTTTTTTGTTTAAACATATTTTGAAAAAACAAATTTTTGGAATGAAATAAAATTTTCAAATGAACGTTTTTTGTTTCTTTGCTTAGAAACAGTAGATCGCTGTCAAATTCAATATGGCACCCAAATGACAAACAAGAATTCACAACTAAATTCATTACAATATTTTTAAATAGATTGAAAAAAGATGGACATTTTACCCGTTGGTCACTTCTTTCAGCCACGTCAATTACGATGAATGTAAAAATAAGTTGTACATTTCGAAATACCTATTTAAAAGTTTTTCATTGGATGACCAAAAATTATTGTGAAATTGTATTAGCTACATAAAAAAACCTTTGGTAATATCTTCAAGTGGAGGATTAATGGAAGTCGATGCAGATGAAAATACTGAACATGACTTTATAATCCATGAGTCCAGTTCCGATTAGTTGATCCGGGCCGCAGCCTGCTGAGTGCAAGGGGAAGATTGTCCCGATGATGGCCACCCAAAGCGGAGAGCACCCCGAAAGAAGGAAATGTTTTTTTTCGGTTCGAAGAAGACATGGCGCGATTGAGTGAATTAAACAATTTCGTTGGTGTCTGTGATTCAAATTGGGAAGGGTCAGTATTACATAAGACGATGCATGAATGTAAATGTAGCATGTTCGGTGTGCCAAAACCGAGTTATGCGGGGGTTCATCAAATGTTCTTATCTTTGCTGGAGAATTGTGTAATTGCAGTGACGTGCATTGCCATTTGACTGAAGGTAGGATGTGTAGTTTTCAAGTGCGGGTTCGAATTGTGCATTGAATATTTGATAACGATTTTTTTTTCTTCATATTAATGGACTACTGTCGAATTATAAAAAAACATACAATACGAAAACAGGAAAAAAAGAGCGACAGAAAAGGTAGACTTTTAAAATTCAACAAAAATTTTTCACCTGTTGCTGGTACCAACAATTTATTATACTGTTCAATGCCTTATTTTATGTTATCATTTTTTAATACACCAATACATATACATTTTTATAAAACCTACTTTCAAAACATTAGTATCGTACTTGTGTGTGATTTTAAAATGCCCACTAAAATCTTATTATACTGTCATAACTAGTGAAATGCTTTTTTGCTTGTTTCTTATTATCACTTTATGTCAGGTTTTATCTTTCTTATTTTCGCTATCACTTTTAAGAAAAAGATTAACTTATATTTTTTTTAAATGAAAACTTTCACATAAGCCATAGGAATGTGATAAAAACACTAAAATAATACCCACACACAGGTTTTGCCGTCGTGGGATTTTTTTCTTTACATATATATTTTTTATCATATTATCTTGTACTTTCAAACTGTTTCAAAATGTAATTATGAAACAAAAATTTTCATTAAAAAAAAAACAAAAAAAATATAAATTAAAAAAAATAAAAAAATAAAAAAATAAATTAAAAAATTAAAAATAAATTAAAAATTGAGAGAAAATTTACTAAGTCAAAGCCTGAACAAAGTTTTGATAGTCAATGATGTTAGACATATTAATTGATGTTAGTCGAAGTAAAGTTAGCCCCTCAGAAGCTGGGCGTATTGTACAGAGCCCGCAGATACTTTAATAGTACACAACTGCTGACCCTGTACAAATCGCAAATGCGCCCCACCGTAGAATTTGGCAGCCACCTCTGGTCGGGAGTCCCAAAATATCTGAAAAAACCCCTTGAATCTGTGCAGAAACGGGCGGTCCGTTTGAGAGATTCGCCTATCTTAACAAACGGGTTGCAATCTTTGGAGCACAGACGTCAGGTGGGAATGCTGTCCATGTTCTACCCCTATTTTAATGGAAGATGATTCGAGGAACTAGCGTTATTGATCCCTTCAGCACCGGTGCATAGTCGGGAAACACGCCAAACGCGCGCCCAACATTTGCACACGGTTGACATTTGTCACATGAGAACGGGTCGCTTCTACGATTCATTCTTGTGTTCAACAGCTCGGCTGTGGAATGATCTGCCGGCTTCTGTGTTTCCTCCATCCTATAACATGGGTCTCTTTAAGACCCAAGTTCACTACTTCCTATCCTCTAAAAGACCCTCCACACAGCATTCCCAAAGATGATATAGGCCTTGAGGGAAATTATCTCCTATATTGTCTCCTGTGTGGAGTTACTGTAAAAAAAAAAGTTTATTACTTGATTTTCATCTTTCGCCGATTGTGATGACTAATAAATTAGCCTGCAAGTTCCTTACTAAACTTCATGGAAAAAATATACAGTTTGATTAGAAATTTGTCGCCTTTTTAAATGTTAATTAATAAACCTACGTCTGTATCGACACAGGTATTTCCCTGTGAGACAGACATAGATCAATTACTTGTATGTTATGTTTTAAAAAGAAAAATATGTACATATATATAATAATAATATTTATTTATTTGGAACATACATTTTTTTTACAAAAACATTTGAGAAAGCTTTGACTACCCAACTATGAAGAAATCCCGTTTTAGGACAGTCACATTGACATGTTTAGTTCATACATATGCATGAAAGAATATAAAAGAATCCATAATGTGAACTTAAAAAAAAAAAATTGAGTTGCTTTTTTTTATTTTTTTATATACGTATATCAGTAATTTCTTCATAAGGTTTATTTTCTCAGAATAGGTAGAGCTTTTCAGCCTTTGTAGACTGCACGCCACTGTCTTATAGTTAGTTAGATATTTAATTACTATATTGTGTGTACCGGCAATCAGAATTTGACATAATCGACTAATCTATAACAATATCCCATTACCTAGGTGCAGGTAAACATTTGCCATTCCAGTTAAGCCTCAGTTTGCAGATGACCATGTCACGTGCGAGTCTCGGTTGTAATTGACTAACCACGGCGACACTGAATATTAAAACAGTCGCTCACCCTTCGAGGGGTGACACGTCCCCGTTTTAATTAATAAATGGCCCTCGAGTGGGTGGGTGCCGGGGGTCGGGCAATATATTTAATGAATAAAGTAACTCGGGCCCGCATGATTTCGACAAACCAATTCAATGATGAAGCCCACATAATAACGCTTACAATAAAACGAGCTTCCGCAGTACACGGTGCTCAATTTTAATTATCAAATATTTAAGTATTCAGATGGGTTAAGGGGGGTAGGGCGCGCTTAAAAGCTTTCGTAAAAGTGTTCCCATCACATACAAATTTCGTTTGTTTTATGGCTTCGTGTAATCCGAAGGTCCGCAAGTTTTTAACTCAAGTGCCACTCACAGATATTATATTCTCAGGATTTTTTTTTTTACATGTATACCCCACAAGAGTCGCTACTGCTCCCAACCGTCTGGAGCCAGTGAGACTATGGCATCCCGAACTGGGAAATGTTGTGAGGCTGAAGGTATTTGGGAAGGAAGGAGAAGGGAAAGAGGAAGGTGGCTATTCAGATCCGGTCACCAAACATGGCTAAAAGCCATTTCAAGCAACGTTTTAATTCTGAATGGTGGTCTTTCACCAGGGCGATACTGAGAGTATATTCCACTGTGAAACGTGCGCAAATATACTACATATTATTTTTAAACGAATTAATTGTGAAACAGCACAAATTAATTAAAGAAAATTTAATTGCGCACGCCGGGATTTGAACCCACGACCTTCGGATTCGTAGTCGAGAGCCTTACCTCTCGACCATGGGGGCCGTCAAACATATTGATAAAACAATAAAACACTTACTTCTATTACACTTGTGATTTTTCTGTAAGAGTTCCTCCATCTGCTCGGAGTCAGTGGGACTATGGCATCCTCAATGTGCTATGTGTTGTGTCGCTGAAGAAAGTGAGGAAGAAAGGAAATGGGAATAGGAAGGTTGTGAATAACCTGACTATTCAAATCTGATCACTAAACACAAGTATTTGGGGGTAGTAAGAAAATTTCCATTTCCCATAAGAACTATCAACATAATGTTTCATGGGTCCGCTCATTGTGAGTTCCCTAGAAATACGAGTATGTTACATATATATGGTACGTAAATCATTTACATCTCAGAAAGCTCAAAAACGGCTAGCGAACTGTAATTTGGGCAATACATATATGCGATTAACGGCATTCGAAACACGATTGTAACGCTGCGCGCACATAGAACACGTTAATTTAAATATTTTAGAAAAAAACACTTTTAACAGATAATACTTTGAAATATTTATTTATTCATTTGCAAGAAACTAACTAACTAACTAACCATCACGCCGTTTCCCCGCAGGGGTAGGCAGAGAGGACGGACCGCCAAACAACTCGATCTTGGCATACACTTCTTGCTTCATTCACATTCATACGCCTCATACATTCTCTTCTGTTATTCCGACTTCTGACATGGCCCGACTCGAGTATTTGATTCTTGATCGTGCCATGTCTTCCTCGGGCGTCCCCGGCTTCTTCTTCCATTCACATTCGCGTCATATATTCTCCTTACACTCCTTTCTTCGTTCATTCGCTCTACATGCCCAAACCACCTAAGCGTCCCTTTCTTAATCTTGCTCACTACGCTTACATCAGCCTTGGATTCTTTATGAATCTCAACATTTTTCACTCGATCATACATGGTTTTACCACACATTCGTCTCAGAGATCTCATTTCTACAGCATTCAGTCTACTTTCATCCTTCCTCTGCCAGTTCCATCCCTCACTGCCATACATCAAGGTTGGTATCAGCACTCCATTGTGGACTGCTAGCTTCGCTTCCTTGGACAACTTTTTGTTTGCGCCAACCGCGTTCAGTCCTCCGCTAATGGAGTTTCCTGCGTTCTCCCTTCTTTCAATATCCCTATCTGTCTTTCCATTTCTCGTAAACAAACAGCTTTTAATACAGATTTATATAAACGGAACTTTTGCAAAAGGTAACGTAACAAGGTTTCTCAGGCTAAAAGTGGTTAAGTAAATATGTTTTATTACATTAAACAAAATAAGAAGGAAGGGAAGAGAGGAAGAGGAAGATAGGATCGGGACAGGAGATGCTCAATATACATTTTATACTAGTGCATCAATTTGTGGTCGTACGTATTACTGCGGTTCGATATTTTGAAAGGGTATTGTGAAGAATGTCGATATTGTGAAATTGTGCGTTATATTGCGTAAAAATACGGGGAATTGGAGAATTTATTGAGTTGAATTGTTTGTTAACGGGTGTGCATACGAAATATGAAATGGAATACATTGTAATTGTACTTTTAAAGTTCTTTCAAGGAATTTATAAAAATACTGCATGTGGTATTTTTACCCGGCCAAACTCGGAATTTTATTTATTTTTTAATAAAGTCATGAAGTTTGCGAATCATTGCTTGTCGTTTGGGTGCCATAATTGATTTGACAGCGAAAGTAATGTATTGTGACGTCTATTACTAAATCTGAACAAATAAACAATGAAACATTCATTTGTAAATTTTATTTCATTCCAAACATGTTTTTATTTTCAAAACGTATTTAATAAAAAAAATCTTAAATAGGTACCTACTTCTGTTTTCCACTTTGAAAATATTCTACTCAAATGAACCATCTTCTTTTGAATATGTAATCTATGGTTAACCAGAGCGGTATATCTATGAGCTAACCTCAATACAACATGGCGGGTTCTATGTTTTTCATACTTATTTTAAAACTTTATGGCAACAGTTTTACATATCGGATTAATAAGAACAAACTATGCTATTTTCAGCGAAATGGGTAGAGTAATTTTCGAGATAATCGAGGACAGACTAACAAATTCGTTTTTATGTATAGAGATTCGGATGCCCTTAGGTAAATAAGTTTTATTTGAAAAAAAAAACAAAACTTCTCACTAAAACAAAATATCAAACGTTTAATGATTAATTGGAAAATTATCCATTCAGTAATTGCTCAATAAAACAGTTTACTTAAAAATAATCAAAACAATGAACACAATAGCAGCGTGACAAAGCTATTTTTGTGCTTACGAAATCGAAAGTGAACCAAATACTTGCGGGTCAATAAAACTACCTGACCGAGAAAGAGCCGCATGCATAATCGATTGCAGAGTGAAGAGTCTTCGTAACAGTAGTGTTTTTTTATGTAGGTTAAATTATGTCGATGCGCCTTAGGTGAAAAAGTATCATCTGATTTTCTGTTACCTTGCGCATTTAAATACCAGATAATAAGTTTAAAATTTTCAAATATTTTAAAGATCAATAATTTTTTTAACTATTGTGACAAAGCCACGAAAAATACACAAAATAATCACAAAATGAACGCAATCTTTCACTCTGGGCAGAATTGATGGTTCTTTTCTAATGTACAAACGTCGTTGCGTCTGCAATATCTCCTAAGCGACATTTTATGAAAAGATGAGGCAAAAAAAATTACGTATCTCTTTCAAATTTTAAATTGATTTTTTTTGCAATGAATAGAAAATAAAATTAAAATTCACAGTAATAATAATACCTAATTTGTAAAGAGCCGTTTTGGTGAAAAATAACCTTAAGGGTGCAGGGCCTTTGTGAAGAACCGAACCGAACTGAACCGAACCGAACCGAACCGAACCGAACCGAAACGAACCGAACGGATTCGAACCGAAACGAACCGAACCGAACCGAATCGAACCGAACCGAACCAAACCACACCAAATCAAATCAAACCAAACCAAACCAAACCTAACCCTTGATTATGTTAATCTAACTACCGTTGAGATGATTTTTCCAATTCCGAAAACATAAATAAATAGCACACATTTCAAATATAGAATTTCATTGATCGCTGTTATAATAAATTTTATGTAGGTACTTTATCGCTTGTCTGATTTTTTTTAAATCCTATTTTTCTTAAAACATACCCTCGGTACCTTCTTCAGTTCCAAATATGGAAAGTTCAAGTAGGTATGTACCTACGTAATCACAATTAAATCGCATGCAATAATTATATTTTTGAAAATGAGACAATGGGTCTCTTCAAGACCCAGATCCACTCCTTCGTATCCTCTAAAAGACCCTCCTACAGCATCCCCAAAGATGATATAGGCCTCGTGGGAAATTATTTCCCTCATTCCTCTCATAATAATAATAATAATCGGATGATTTTTATAGCGCTGTTTTTGTGAAAAATCACCTCAAGGCCGCTGCTCATGCTAGGCTTTATCCATGGTATTTAAGATATTACGTTTGTTCTGTTGTGGACATATTTAAACAACAGAACACGTCGTAGAAGAATGTCCCCCTCATCAGTTACCCTTTGGCACATCTGCGCTGAATCAAGTGACTCCCGATCCCGTCGACTGGCCGAATAACCTCAGCATCCCACTATGACCTCCAATAACTCTCCTCCACAATACGAAGAAGAAGATCATGTGTTTAAAATACCACTATTAAAATCGAGAAGACTTCAATGGCTTAGTAGAAATTGGCTAGTGACGTCATAAGTCTGACGAAATAACGCAAGTAAAAACAAATAAAAGTAAAAAGCGGCTTGTACTATGGATAATACAAATAATGTTGTTTCATAGAACGGTGTATTCCTTTTAGCGTCGGACCATCCGGGAGTCCGGGTTAAACAAGAAGGTGATATTATCTGGCAGAGTAAGCGGAATGTGGTCCAGCAGGATTAAGAAGGATTAAAAAAAAAGTGAACTTGGTCCATTCCCGAGGCTGGGCGTAATGTGAGCGTGTGGCGTCATCCAAACCAATACGAGGAAGAATCAGTAAAAATAGGTTTTATTATTTGGAGACCGTCGGCCATTGCATTCTCACTCAGTTAGAGATTACTGATTAACGGGGAGAGGGACGTCGGAGAGTTATTATTTACTAATTCAAAATAATGATAGTATTATTACGCAATACGATAAACATAATGTTTTTAAATAGAAAAATATTTGTTAAATATTTTATAAATTTACATAGGCTTAGCATTTATCAAAAATCTAATCCGAAATATTACTTTTTTCTGACCGTTCCATTGTATGTTTTACAAAATATTTAAAATACGAATATGATTTTTAAAGTAGAGAAAAGTATGTTTAATAATTTGTCGTTGCGTTTTTGTAAATAAACATAACCAAAAATTTGTAAACCGCATTACAAAAAAAAAAAAAAACAATGTTTTTTGCAAACAACAGTCGAGTGATTTGGCAGCTATTTTAAGACAGCGATTTAATCCGAGCGAACCCGATTCAACTTTAACATCATCCGAATATACCCATAACAATGGCCGAATAATGTGTTTTTAAAATAAGTTCGATATAATAAAAGAAACAATTTAAGGTTTCTTTGGCCGGGATTAACCCCTGACCCCAGCTCCGTAAGAATGCCCGCCCAGGCACTAAACCTGGCATTAAAAAAGCCTCCTTTTACATTTGAAAATAAGCAAAAGCAATAAAAATATTCATGCAATAAATATTATTGATAGTTTGGGGGACACTGACCGTGTGAAACTTTCCAATCATGGATACATAATGCACAAGGTTAGCCTTTGCCCTTGCCAAAAATACCACACATACAAGTATTTGTTTATTTATATGGTGTTTGAAAAGAAGCATAACTTTTGTTTCGTCTCAAAAAAGTCACGAAACAAAGAATGATAAGATTGCCTTTTGCCGTTATCAAAATAATCACATATAAAACTATGAATATGTGGTCATCGGTTGTGATCGGTGACTTCTTAAGAGGAACGGCTGCGCTGCCCGTTTCATACAAAACTGAATTTTGGATTGGAGGCCACAATACCCATCCAAACGGAATGATCTATTTTTTTTTAATTAAAGGTTTAGTAAATATCTAGTACGGATGAGAAGTATTTTATTTATTTTTGTTTTAATTTTTTAAGTATGTGAAATGAAAAAAAAAAACATTTTCATAATTTTAGAGGCAGTTTAGAAAATTATTTGCGGGTTTATCGTACTTTTTAAAAATATATATCACATTTGCTATGTAAGTATGATTACATAAATAAAATACAAATATAAAACATTTAAAAAAAAGGTTTTTTCGTATGATTCTGTAGGGCAAATTTGTGTTCCACCGTAAATTGGTTGTTTTTAATTTAATTTAAAGTCCACCATAATCGTTATTTTAATATTTAAAAAAAAATTACAATTTTATATTTCATTATATTTTCAAAGTAGATGGGTTAAAACTTTATTTTTAAATCACCGTTAGCCCCTAAATAATTGTTAAAGATGCCTCTAAAATCGCGAAAAATCAATTCCTTTAATGGTCGATATTTCATAAGGTAAAACAAAAATAAATAAAAACACACACTCATCCGTACTAGATATTTCCTAAGCCTTTAATTTAAAAAAAATAGATAATTCAGTTTGGATGGGTATTTTGGCCTTCAATCCAAAATTCAGTTTTGTATGAAACAGGCATCTCAGCCGTTCCTCTTACGAAAATTTTGTATAAAAATACGTATAGAAATAAAGGAGCCACACTTATTACTGGAGTTTATTTATAACGTTAAATAGACCGATACACTTGAAGTGCCAAAAGATCTGCAATGTTTAGCCGTTGCGGATGTAAGCGATTCATTCGATATTAAAAAAGCATTGAAGTTGTGGTTGTTTCATTTTATTCGTATTTATTTGATTGTAAGAAACAAACAGCTTTTAATAAAAATATATATATATATATATACAGGAAGTTTAACAAACGGGAAGCCAACAAAGTTTCTTGTGATTAAATACAGATGTTTTATTTATGAAGCAAGGTAAATAAAAAACAAAATAAAAGGAAGAGGAAGATAGGATCGGGACAGGTATACATTTTATACTCGTGCATCAATTTGTGGTGTGTTATGACTCGTAAAGCCTCGGACAATGCCATCTTCTTTATATACCACGAGGGATGCGGAGAATCGAAAAGTGAAAGCTGGGAAGCTGTGCCTACCTAAAAATATTTAAACGACAATATTATGAAGAAATGTTTTTTTCAATAAATTCAGCAATAAACTTGTACACTCACTTATCCAGTTAGCCACGACGCAATCAATGGAATATGATAATAAAGTAGCCATTTTCAAGTGTTCGATTCACAATTATTCACACCCGAAGTTGAAAAACTCCACACAGGCTACCTTTGGCCATAGAGCAATGCACGGCGCCGATATCTACAGTATGCGTGAAAGCACTTAGCCAAAAACATTGAATTGTTAAATTCTTTATTATCCTTTTCTGCCAATATTTTTTTAAATTAGTTTTCATGCACATTGTGCCACTCGAGAAACTGTCTCTGAATATTACGGTCAGCGTGGAGATAATTTTTAAAACCTTGAGAAGTACTCGTAACTAACTAACTAACTAACCATCACGCCGTTTCCCCGCAGGGGTAGGCAGAGAGGACGGACCGCCAAATAACTCGATCTTGACATACACTTCTTGCTTCATTCACATTCATACATCGTCTCATACATACTCTTCTATTATTCCGACTTCTGACATGGCCCGACTCAAGTATTTGATTCACTTGATCATGCCATGTCTTCCTCGGACGTCCTCGGCTTCTACTTCCATTCACATTCGCGTCATACATTCTTCTTACACTCCTTAATAAAAAGTAATAATATAAGTATCTTAAGTACTCGTAAATGATACGATATACGTATATGTAGCGGTGAAATACTATATTTATTATATTCAATGCGTTCCAACAATTTGACCAGTCAAAAAACCTGTCGGAGAACCCATGTTATTTAATTCGATTGTTTCCTGGAGAGGGTATAATCTGGCGCGCTGTGTACCAATGAAATTTATTCACAATGTTCGGAGGAATTGATACCCAAAATCCCACATGCCAGAACCTGTTTGATGGAATGATTACAGATGTCTCAATATCGTCTAAGTTGTCTGCAAACATTTCTAAACTTGCAAGTAGATTTGTATCCAAATATCGGAATAATAATGTACGTGGAAACATTAGATGCTTTGTTTTTCTTGGCAGTTTCCTACATCGAGAGCTTATTTCTTATATTCTTGGAATTCTAGCTTGTGTTCAAATAATCTATTACGGAAAACATTGTCGTTCGTTTTTTCTGTGCAAAATCAATTTTGAAGTACTTTTTTACAAATTATGTGGTATACGTAAACCATTACTCTATACTTTTTTCTTTTCTCTTTTTTTTTTATATATTTATTTATTTATTAGTCATAATTAAGAACATTGTTTACATGGTTATAGCAAACGTGTATTTAAGTACAATTTTCATTTTTTATTAATAAATAATCCTTTTAGTTTCCTTTTTTCAAATTTAATACCTCCCTAATTGAGAAATTCTCGTGTTTAGGGAGGGAGTACTAATATTTATTGTTCATATTTAATTTCTATAGTATTACCATGAACTTGAGGTTCTGGTGACTATACACTAATTTAAAATATAAAATAAAATAAAAGGAATTTTTTAGTAATTCAATATATCTATATAATGTATGTATATAAACATATATACATTTTTTCCAAGTTCATGGTTTTTCTTTGAATTAACTATTATTCTATATTAATTATTATACTATACTAAAATTATCTAGTATTCACATTTTTTTATAGTATTCTTCACATCTCTTTATACTTAATTATTATACTTGTTTCTGGTTATATTATATTACCATACTATGTCAATACTAGCTTTTTCCCCCCTTTTTTTATAATGGCATTTAATATGAACTAAACTTGTCAATTTGACTGTCCTAAAATGGGATTTGTTCCTAGTTGCCGGTAAAAGCTTTCTTAAATTTCGTTGTCAAATAATGCGTGTTTCAAATAAATAAATATTATTTAAAAAAATAAACCTGAGTGGTAGATACTTCGGTGTGTTCTTAGTGAAATCACACAATTTATCGTTTTAGGGTGTCAAGATCAGTATGGCGAATCAAGTACCTAAAGCTACCTTTTTCCAAAAAAGGCAGATACTCAAAATCGCATCTGTCAGGAAAGCCCGTTTCTTCAAAACAACTATAAAAAATGAGTATTTATTAAAACGTTCTCCTTCGAAAAAATTATTAAATATATTATGTTCTTCTGGTTACTTTCCCCGCAAAAATCTAATCCTTAGGAATAAATCTTTGAGCTTCATATTGGTTTGTTTTTTGTGCTTAAAAGGGGGCAGTCTTACGTCAGATAGATTCCATGAGAAGATAATGAGAAGGTAGGGCTCGAAGGACAACTTTTACTGGACAGATGTCCGCACAAGACTGTGAAATGTAGGTTGCTGGCTCCAAACACGCTCTCGTTCTACTTTTGGGAATGCTGAGTTGGGGGGTGCTGGCCTCACGCACCCAGTGCTGAAAGTGGGGCACTGTATGGGCTGATTTTCTGCCTGATCCTGGTACTTGCGGTCCTAACAGGGCCGGCTAATTATTCATCTTCATTCCGAGATTTCGTAAGGATCCACGTTTTATAATGTGGGGCCAGTTAACTCAAATTTAAAGCTCTATGGCTCTATGTCGAATATTAACATTTAATTTCTCATTGTAGAGGAATTCTCGCAAAATTCGAGCCTTAACCTAGGATGGCTGGCGCTATGAGCATTCTGTTCATGATTTTTTTTTCTTCCTTTTATGTTCCGTATTACGGGTAAATGGGAAATCCCCCTCTTCCTTCCAACAACATTCCAATATACTCAATGCATGCAGGACGCTGACGTCAGTCTGCTTTGTGATCTCTGAAGGACGGTCGTTGAGACAAATTTTATTACGAGAGCATTTTTCTCATTCCCCAATGACGACGTAAGTGATTACATTAAAATTCTGTCACTTTATTTTAGAATGTGCTTAAAAATGACATATCTACGAAAAGGCGTGCATTTTGTCCACAAAATTTCTCTGCACAGAATACACCACATTTATTTGTCAAACATGTATTGTACTTATATTTAAACATGCCGTATTGTATGAAACCGTAAAACGTTATTTCAATAAATGTCGATTTATCGACACTGAAACTAAAACTGAAATACATTAGACCCATAAGAAGAATTCAAATTATTTTTTGTACAATATTTTTGTACTTGTTATATTGCTAATTAAGAGAAATATGTTGACTGGTCAGTGGCTGAGTTGGCATCGCGTCTGGATCACGTTTATGCTATTCCCAAAAAAACTCCGTTGCTTTCACATTGGGACACATACAGTTATATGGAATGTCGATATTCTATTTTATTTAAATTATAAATATTCGTAGACTGCTTTAATATTCAAAATTACGTATAAAAAATCAACGTTTTTCCGTGCAAAAACTTTCAGATTGATTTTTTTTACATCTTTAAGCGTTGCCAATTTATTTTGCTAATTTCTTCTGGAATATCATTACAAAATCACACAGCACAGTGCTTTTTTGCTCACCCGATCTTTTCCTAGTAGGTGATATTTTGCAGTTTGAATTTCTCTTCCCGTCTCCGCAATTTACCTTTGACATCATGCAATTGTTTATATTATGTGTAAAAAATTATAATAAATAATAATCTTTTCAAATGACGTAAATTAAGTTTTTGGGGTCATATTTATTTAATGAATTATAAAGACTTTATTTCTTCAAATGATGTAAAATAACTTTTTGGAGTAGTTTTTATTAAATTATATAAATTGCTTTGTTTAAAACCAATGCATTTAATATGTAAATATCTACATGTTTCAGGAGTATAGTAGTACTAGGTAAATTGTTTATCCTGAAGAGTGGAGTTTTGCCCTTGAAACATGTAGATATTAAATACAGTGGTTTTAAACAAAGATATTATAATTATAATTTCTTCAAACGATTGGTATTCACTTTGTGGCATTAAATATTAGTAATGATTAAGATTAAGAAAGGGACGCTTATATGGTTTGGGCATGTGGAGCGAATTAACGAAGAAAGGAGTGTAAGAATAATGTATGACGCGAATGTGAATGGAAGAAGAAGCCGGGGACGCCCGAGGAAGACATGGTACGATCAAGTGAACCAACTGCTTGAGACGGGCCATGTCAGAAGTCGGAATAATAGAAGAGAATGTATGAGACGATGTATGAATGTGAATGAAGCAAGAAGTGTATGCCAAGATCGAGTTGTTTGGCGGTCCGTCCTCTCTGCCTACCCCTGCGGGGAAACGGCGTGATGGTTAGTCTGCTAGTAAAATTAATTAAAAATTACTATTGTATTCACCACTTTATTCATATACATATATCAACATGTTTCGAAAGCGATGCTTTCTTCATCAGGAATATATAAAATACTAAAAAAATAATAAATTTTATTCCTGATGAGGAAAGCATCACTTTTTAAACATGTTGTTATGTATATATTAATAAAATGGTGATTATAAAGTAATTTAAGCATTATTTAAGATGTTCTTTGAATCCAATATTGACATTGCGTGTTGTTTTGCCGATATAGAATGCTGAACAATCATTACAATCTAATTTATAGATTCCCGAGAGACTAAGCTTGTCGTCTTTATCCTTTGAGTTGATTAAAAATTTTACCTAAATTATTATTTGTATAGCGGCTTTTAGGAATTCGCCAATCACCTTATTGATGAAGATCATACCTTCATTCAAAGCACCGGTGCTAATATTCTTCATAAAAATGGCCATGGAAACAGATTATATAATTTAGAATCACTCGAAATAAAGAAAGCAGTTAAAACCAAAAGCAAAATTTTCAATAATCAACTAAATATGTCCAATAGCCCAATATTAGATATATTTCCTATAAACTCGTAAAATCTCCCATTATCCCATAATCACCTGTTCGGGTATTCCTTGGTATTCCATTATGTACACTTCTGTCTCTTTCTCTCTGTTATTATGTCAGATTTCTATTTCATGCTATCTCATTTTTTCTTTGTTCTATGTTATGTTCAGTCTTATTCTATTTTGTATATATAAACACACAATGTTTATTTTTGATCTGTTTAATTTTGTACCCTGATGATACTTGTGTTAAGCGAAACCGGTCGGTAATAATAAAATTAAATAAATCTCGTGGTTATAAACAAAGTAACTGTTTTATTTTCATTAAATTATTAATCGTTTAAACAAAACTCCACAAAGTTATTTTTCATCATTTGATGAAATAAAGTAATTATTTTAATTTTACATTGTTATTATCGTAACTTACATTATACATATTATATTGATGGGTGATTTTCCCACGAAAACGGCGCTATAGAGTAATCCAATTATTGTTATTATTATTGGGGTAAATTATTGCTCGGGTTATTTTATTTAATAATACCTGTATGTAGCCTTTACATTTTGATTAATTAGATAGAAAAATAATACAAGGGAAATAGTTGTGACGCGAGTGAATAGAATTTGTTGAAAATTCATTTACCAAATTAAGAATTATTAAACAAGACAAAGAGGGACGAAAGCATTCATCAGAATATAATATTATTGTATTAGGCGACTACATACGACTAGTCAGTTGTTCAATCATTGTCTTAGAAAATACGGTGGCGAAGTATTTTTCGTATCGCAGACAGGTAAAAACGCATTTATAAATGGCTTATAGGATAAGCCGACTACCTAAAAGTGTCAACACTCGCATTCTTAAAGCAGGCAAGGTAATACCATCACGTGTAGGTAAAGTGGATAAACGGAACAGCCTGGTGACTGGGTTTAAAAACAACGAGGGAGGAAACAAGTAAGCCTAAGTAGGTCAATAAGATTAGAGATTGCAAATTTACCGACTTTCTCAACAACGCTACAACTATTAAATACTAGTTAATCGATTTACTAAGCAAAACTATCGCAAAATTCTATTAAGTCACTCCAATTTTTGTTTCTAGGAGAACTGCTAACTTTTTAATTGAATAACATATTTTATAGGGAGGAATTTATAAGAGTAGATGGTTTAATGGCCAGTTAGCAGACAAAACATTATGTACGTCTAGACGTCTAGGGTAACTATTTTGTAATGAAATACAATATAATTAATTTATTTCAAAGGCGACACAGGAGGCCGGAAACTTTCTTCAGAGCTGACGTCCATCTTTTAGGAAGCTGTCTAGGGGTACTTTTAGGGAGGGGAAGCAGCGAACCTGGGACTTGAAGCCATCTGCTTTTTTTTATACGAATACCCCACAAGAGTCCCAACTGCTCCCAACCGTCTGGAGCCAGTGAGACTATACCATCCCCAATTGGGGAATGTTGTGAGGCTGAAGGTATTGGGGAGGGGAAGGAGAAGGAGAAGAGGAAGGTGGCTATTCAGATCTGGTCACCAAACACGACTAAAAGCGATTTCCACCAACGTTTCAATTTATTTTGAGGCCATCATAAATTTTGGCTGATCATCCAGAGTAAACTAATTCAAAATCCGATCCGTTTTCCTCCATGGTCGAGGGGTAAGGCTCTCGATTACGAATCCGAAGGTCGCGGGTTCAAATCCCGGCATGCGCAAGTAATTTTTATTTATTTTTATAAACAATAATTATTAGCCTGAAACACTCATCATCCAAATTGAACAAACCTTCCGAGAAAAGATAAATGTCGCCGACAGGACTCGAACCTGCACCCTTCTGATTGCCGGTCAAATGCTCTACCGTTGAGCTACGTCGGCTTATCGCAAACCCGCCAAGTTAATCAATATATACTAGTGTTTCATTCAATAATTACTGTTTTTATTATATTTCACCTGTAAACAACCAACTTTATTAGTATGAGAAAGGCTTGTAACGGCTAAATCCCTCAATAGATGGCGTCGAGACAAATTATGTCTACATTTTATTAGTGAAAAATGCTTTGACTTGTCAAATATTTATTAATTGATAAACTAAAGTTTTTAAGACAAGATTTTTGTGCATAGCGCAAAGGGTAACAATTATTTTTATAAACAATAATTATTAGCCTGAAACACTCATCCAAATTGAACAAACCTTCCGAGAAAAGATAAATGTCGCCGACAGGACTCGAACCTGCACCCTTCTGATTGCCGGTCAGATGCTCTACCGTTGAGCAACGTCGGCTTATCGCAAACCCGCCAAGTTAATCAATATATACTAGTGTTCATTTAAAAAATATATATAGTACATTTGCGCACGTTCCAGAGTGGAAGATACTCTCAGTATCGCCCTGGTGAAAGACCACCATTCAGAATTGAAACGTTGCTTGAAATGGCTTTTAGCCGTGTTTGGTGACCAGATCTGAATAGCCAGGTATTTCCCCTTTTCCCCACGTTCCTCTCCCCCTTCTACCCCTCCCAAATACCTTCAGCCTCACAACATTCCCCAATTGGGAATGCCAGTCTCACTGGCTTCAGTATTCATATAAAAAAAAATACGGAAAATGTACGGGCAGGTACTAGATATGCATTTGTTGTGTATCTCGATTGAATGTCGTTAAGAGTGAAGATGAATTTCCGGTAAAAAGTTAGGTTAGGTGAATGTTACACAATTAACCGGATAACCGATAAAAAATATGTTTACCGATCTCGCAATTCCTTAACGAAATGAAGGCATTCATAATAATCTCCATGTATTTTTGACGTGTTAAAGCAATTAAGAGTAGGTAGCAATAGGGTAATAAAGCCACATTGCTGGAGAACCGCCTTTTTAATTCCTTAACACTTAAAAATGGCGGTAAAAAGTCTCATATAGATTACCTGCATTACAGACCAAGATAAGACTGACAAAATGGCAAATTTTTTTAATTAATTTAAATTTAATGTGAATGGAAAAAGAGGCCGGGGACGGCTTGACTCGGGATAATAGAACAGAATGTATGAGACGATGTATGAATACGAATGAAGCAAGAAGTGTATGCAAAGATCGAGTTATTTGGCGGTCCGTCCTTTCTGCCTACCCCTGCAGAGAAAAGACGTGAGGGTTAGTTAGTTTTTTTAACTTAAAAGCTTTAAACGCTCGTAAAATTTTTTACATTGTTTGCAAAATTGCCCTTATTGCAGTCTACTCCTCAACTGGTTTACTAAAATATTTTGAAATGCATTCTAACGATAAGAAAAGCGGAATTCAGTTAGTCATCCGCGGCGGTGTGAGCGATGGGGATGGCGGGAGAGAAGGAAGAGGGCGGAGAATGGACGCGAGAGGTGGAGCGTAGAGGATGAAGCGGTAGACAGTTTTATGGGGTGATAGACAGAAGCAGGAAACAGCGCCGGATCTGCCATACGTTCATACTGTGCAAAAAACATTATCTGAAGAGGCGCCGAAATTATTACCTAAATCATTATTACCTATAATGGCCCATAACATGAAATAATTGTCTTTTTATTGCGCTGGCAACATCATCAATCATCGCTAGGTCTCTAGGGCGCCGAAGTGTGCAGTAAACGATCATCAAAAAATGTATGGAAAAAGTTTTTGTGAAGGAATTCTTTTACGAATTGCATAATAGTTAACGTTAAGCCTGTTTTTCTATTAATCATTTTCGTGTGCTTGGGGCCCTATACGTCGCGTTGCGCAGCCAATAATCGATCCAAACACATTTAGGGATGTTCAATATTCCTGTCACTATTAAATTGTTCCGGCGATTTTGCGGTCACTTTATCGCAAGATGTTATTTTTCAGAAAAATCGAAGGGTTGCTTTTTTTCAACCATGCGTATCTTATTTATTTTAAACAAAAATATCAAAAATGTAATCTTAAGTCTACGTTTATCGGTAATTGGTTCAAAAAGCAGCTAAAATTTAAATAGGTGACCAGAGTAGCAGTAACAGTGACAGACCTCCGTTTTAGATATTAGCCAGCACTAGGGAGACTACCGCAATGTAAAATAGAATTATTATTTTTTGACAGGAGGCATTCACTTACAATAAGTTTGATAAATCAAGATGTCCTCGACAATTTTTTGTAAAAAATATTATTACATTATAATAATGACGTTTTATGGCGTAACAACTGTGGTTCAGTTGTAGAATACTCGCAATAACGCCTGCGGCCAGGGTTCAATTCCCGCCAAATGCACTCTGTTTTATCTTTTTTTTTAATTATTTGTTTTTCTAGAACGTATAGGAATCGAAAGACTGCATTTTATAAAAATGAGGGAACGCGCAATCGGTACTTACCACACAGGGCGCGAGATATCCTGGAACCGGCCCTGGCATGTAGCATAATTTCCCTTGCAAAATAATGCAAGACAGAACTGGGTCTCATCAAACTTCATAGAATATTAAATTACGTCGTTGGCGCCGACACGAAATAGCCGCATTAAAGAGGTGTGAAAATAATGCTTCAGGACAATACAATCTTGTCAATAAGTCCATAATTTTTATACCGAGAAGAAATTTATTAAAAAAAAAACAGATAAACATTGACACGCAATTACACATTGGCACGTAACTAAAGATGCAAATACTCTATGCTTGCCAATAAAATATTTGTCTATATATTTGAATGTTTTCATTTTTCATCGCTAAAACTCACTGTCAATGAATGTATTGTTAGATATTTGTACTACACAAATACGACACGATAAGATTGTACCACCCCAGTCAGGGGTAAATACTCCGAGTCTGCACCAAGGATACTGTGTTTTGGGCACTCGGAAAACATGATTTGACAATCACCGTCACACTCAACTTCATTCATCAATGGTAAAGGTGGGAAGGAATGAGGTGAAAAAACAAAATGTACAAAAATGTAATAACAAATAAGGGTAGAACGGTTTTTCCGTTGGAATGATAAAAAATAAATGTAACATTAAATAAAGGTGAACGACATGTAGGAAAGGAAAAGGTTATTAAGTATATACTCTATCGATAGTATGTAGTATATATAATATAGTACTTATATGCTTAAACTATATGTAACATTTACGTATACAGCAATATACATTATATACAAATATGTACGTAAATATTGTTCTATTTATGATATATATAGTCGTAAGCTTGAAATGGCTTTTAGCCGTGTTTGGTGACCAGATCTGAATAGCCAGGTAATTCCCTATTTCCCTACCTTCCTCTTCTCCTTCCCCTCCCCAATACCTTCTGCCTCACAACATTCCCCAATTGGGAATGCAATAGTCTCACCGGCTCCAGACGGTTGGGAGCAGTTGGGACTCTTGTGCGGTATTTATTTAAAAAAAAAAAAATTAAAAAAAGTAGACACCCAAAATGTTTGCAATAACTCGAAATTTATAAATTTTCCAGCAAATAAGGCGACTTTTGGCATTTTTCTATTATACTAAAATAAGAAAGTAATATTCTATATATTCTTCAATCTAAATATTATTTTATCTACTGTTTTTACGAGCTTGAATAGCCGTAAATGGAATCCAACTAACTTCACGCCAAGTACAGTATAGGCTATCCATTTCCAAATTTTTCGATTTTGTAAAAAAAAAAACAAAACGGCTTACCGACATTTTTTAATGCAAAATAATAACAAGTTAACAATATAACATCACTTTTGTTGCGTGCCTATCACCGCTTTTCCAAAAATTACACATAAAATAACGCAAAACTTTTGTGTCTCTGGTCATTCGTATTTAAAGCAATTATACAGTGGCGACTCGTAGCTGAGCCAGAGTGTTAAGTTTGAAATATATGACTTTATTGATGTTGTAAAAGAATACGATTTTTTTTTAAATATTAATTATTTTGTATCGATAAACCATTTTGGAAATAAAACTACGCTTCTTCATCACCACAAATCGTATTTATCGAAAGCTATTTTGTAGAGTCTACGGCCATACCTCGGAACCGGGATATAGTCAAGGCATTTCGACAACATTGTTGAAATTTAAGAGCGTGTTTTAACGACTTTCTTACTGTGGTCGCCATTTCGATGAGGTAAAGCGAAGGGTGTAAGTCATGATTATCGTGGGCGTTATTGTAACGTGTTATGTTGCCGTAAAACATGGGATTAGCTAATTCACTATTCCTACCTGCTAATTATTCGAAAGAGCTTTTAATTATTAGCACTGTGTCTGTGAATAATTCAGTAATGATGAATTACTTTTATGCGAGGTGCCGAACGTGACGAGATTAAATAAAAATTTGAACTTTTTCCTTCCTGAAAGTATAATCTACGTTAACAAATGGCCAAACTGAAACTGTGTCTTAAAATTCAAAAGTTGACCTTTTAAGAAAATAGCTTGCATACGAAAGCCGTCTTTTTATAGTATGTAGTATTTATTAGAAGTAAATGGAGTTATAAAAAGTATTTTCATTTTGCCTAATTACAATGAATATTTACTAACTGCGAACAAAATATGTATTTATTGTTGTTGCTTTTTTAAAAAAATTACAAAAATATTAATTTAACTATCGAGCGAAAGTTAAGAATTTTTTAAAGTGAATATCGCACCAGAGTCCTATATGCCCGGAGCCCCCAATTGGGGTATGGTGTGAAGCTGAAGGAGGTTGGGGCGGAAGCGGATGGAAAAAGGGATAAGGAAAATAATGGTTAGGCAGTACATGTATATTCGGGTCTGGACACTAACATAACTAAAACCTTTTCAAGCAACGTGTCGATTCTGAATGATCTTTCACGGGGCGATACTGAGAGTGTCTACCACTATGTGAGAAATCTACGCATGTAAGTTAAAAGTTAGGCTGATAAAAACAGTGGTTATCTAAAGAAACTCATTATGTTGATTTGCCTTCTTACTAAAACTTGTACCTTTGTAAATAAATTTTAAAGTCGGCTTTCTAATGTCTACGATTAGGTACCGATATCACAATGAACATTAAATACGTAAAATAAAAACCCCAGCCGCGGTGTAGAGGGTATCCTTCATAACGATTGTCATAATACTTGTAGAGGGTGCTCTACATTTTTCTCCCCATAGTTGACCGAAAAGGTTGAATATTTAACCTCGCCTACAGCCAAGGGCGATTGTTCAATATTATATTATTCATATGTTCTTTTAGGATTTTGTAACCTGTAAATGCTGCTGTTGCAGAAAAGAGTCATCTGAAATAGTAGAATTAATTATAATTAAGACATTGAGACATATAGCCTAGTCAGTAAAGGACATATATTTAACATACATCGCATTCGAGATGTGCTGAGCACAATGTTCAAAATTCTTGGAAGTAAATGGAAATTCCTTCACATCCAATGGATAACTTTTCAACCACGGAATTTATGAGATCCATCGTAAGTAGTAAGATTTCCTTTTTCGAAGTTAGAATACCTATAATACTGAGAATACAAGAAAGGAAAAAATATCTCTCGAAGAACTGTATCGTGACATCAAAGACTGGAACAGTATGCCAAAGGAAATGGCAGCGAACGACGACGAATAGTGAAGCAACAGAAGCGCAGAACCATCTTAATTCATTCCACGACATTCTTCGTATTTATTGCGAAACTCATTTTAAAAAAGCAAGTTAATTTACGTCTGCATATTCCCGAGAAAAATCTTATGACTGGAGAAAGTTGCTCTTTTGAAAATCTTAATAAGTAACTTCTACGGAAAATAAATTACTCCGACTGGAATGCAAAACTTAAGTGTTTTCAATTAATCTGAATACAAATTTAGCAAAAGGTATGGAGCATACTGCCATAAAGAAATTTAATATCTTTTTAAAGTTAGTCTTCAGTAAGAGAAATGTGCATCATATTAGAAGAGAATTAACTGTCAAAGGGTAGAGAAATAACCCGAGTGGAATTACAATCATTAAAAATATTTTTAAACCGATCAAAAAGTTCTCTGCATAAATGTAACGATCCCAACAAGCCTGAAATTGATTTGCTTAGTGCGACCCTGAGTGATCAGCTAAGGTATGGGGCTCCATCGAAGCGAGAGTAAAGTTAGCCTCTCAGAAGCTGGGTACTTACTTTAATAAATTGGTAAATACTTTAATAGTATACAACTGCTGAGTCTGCACAAATCGCAAGTGCGCCCCACCGTATTTGGTGGACACCTCTGATCGGGAGCCATAAAATATTTGAAAAAAAAAACTCTCTGTGCAGAAACAGGCGGTCCGTTTGATAGATTCCCGTATCTTAACCGATTGCAATGTTTTGAGCACAGACGTCAGATGGGAATGCTGTCCTTGTTCTTCCGGTATTACAATGGAAGATGCTCTAAGGAAATAGCGTCGTTGATCCCTTCGGCACCGGTGCATAGTCGGGAAACACGCCAATCCTCTAAAAGATCCTCCACACAGCATCCAAAAAAGTAGTAATGAAAAAAAACGTCTCTATGTAAAATATAAAATTTTCAAAAAAGTTTATTCGTTATACGGTGAAAACTCATGTTCAAGAAATTCCAACAATGCTTCAAAGGGTTTTTTTTAAGTAATAACCAGCCAAAAAAAATCTTATTCATTTATTAGGTAAAATTTTAAAGAGCTCATTCTACCTAAGAAAATGTTGCGAACGGTAAATCTAATTAATTATTAACAAGCGGATTTGTTTGTGCTCGCTCCTAGGGGTAATTAAATATATTAATTAATCAGTTGACGTCAAGCGTGTTAATATTGACTTCTGTCGAGTGAGATTTGGTGCGACGAACTGAGACATAAACTTCCAAAACCTCAATCGTGAGATTAATAATAATTTCCAGGGAAAACTAATTTGAGAACCGCCGGATTCCGGGGAGTTTGCGTGTTAATTTGTAGGGATATTTCAGGATCGTTCTACGGTTTTATCGACATCAAAAATAATGGTTATTGACTTTTTTCTGCATAGTGCCATGATAAAAAAAACATGTGTTACTCAGGAGAAAACTAATACACTTTAAATGAAGCAAAGAAACTGTATAAACTCGTCAATAAATTGGAACAGCGCTTTCTGTGGGGAATTCCTATGAAAATACATCTCCTTTTAGCTAGCAACGTTATTTACATCATGAGTATCATAGCTTCGAAATATTAATTTATCTGTAATAAAAAAAAAAACAATGTATTTCATTTATTCTGGCAGTCCATGATGTATGGCGGTGAGGCTTGGAGCTGGCAGCAGAAGGATGAAAGTAGACTGAATGCTGTAGAAATGAGATCTAGAATGTATGGTAAAACCATGTACAATCGCAAAATGTAGGTATGCTGAGTCTGTCCTACAGATATTTCAATGGAGCCTGATCGAACGAGCTAGCAGCGTTGATCCCCTCCGCGGCGGTGCACGTGTGTGAAACTCGACGGGCATGAGCGGAACATCTGTTCACGATTGATGTCGGCTTCAAGCCAACGGGTCGTTTCGCCGACTAGTTTTTGTGTAAATCGGTTCGTATGTGGAACGAGCTACCGGCATCTGTCTTTCCTCCATCATTTAATCCAGCCTCTTCAAAGCCCGCATTAACAATTTCCTTCCTATAGCCCACTCCTTAACCCGCCTCACAACTTTGCCCAATCAGGTAGCGATATAGTTACCCTGTACGTGCTCTGTACATACAGGGGTGCTCTTGCGAGGTGACACATCAAAAATAAATGATCGTGTAAAAATGTTGAGATTCGTAAAGAATGCAAGGCTGATGTAAGCGTAATGAGTAAGATTACGAAAGGGACGATTGGATGTCTTGGGCATGTAGAGCGAATGAACGAAGAAAGGAGTGTAAGGAGAATATATGACGCGAATGTGAATGGAAGAAGAATCCTTGGACGTACGAGGAAGATATGGCACGATCATGTGAATTAAATATTTGATCAGGCCATGTCAGAAGTCGGAATAACAGAAGAGAATGTATGAGACGATGTATGAATATGAACGAAGCAAGAAGTGTATACCAAGATCTAGTTATTTGCCGTCCTCTCTGCCTATCCCTTCGGTGATACGGCGTGATGGTTAGTTAGTTATTCTTATCTGCGTGCGTTTTTTAAAACACGTTTCTATTTAAATTGTGTAATTTTCTAGAAGACCTGTGACACAGGAACATCTGTAATACAAACCTTTCCATAAGTCTTAAAAGTCATTCGAAGTATTTACTCATTGACAGAATTCTACCTTTTTTGTTTTCCTTGAGGCTTGTTTTTTAAACTACCATATCCAACTCAATTTTACACCAGCTGTTGGCACAAACAGTGTATTATATTGTTCAATGCCCATTCATCGATGTTCTTATTTTTAACTGCACCGATAACACAGTATATTATATACTTTTATAAAACTTCTTCTTTTTAAAACATTAGTATCACATTTTTATGTTTTCATTTGTAAACTTCCACTGAAACTGTATATACACAAGTACATGTACATATTTATGTAACTAACTAACTAACTAACCATCACGCCGTTTCCCCGCAGGGGTAGGCAGAGAGGACGGACCGCCAAACAACTTGATCTTGGCATACTCTTGCTTCATTCACTTTCATACAAAGTCTCATACATTCTCTTCTGTTATTCCGACTTCTGACATGGCCCGACTCGAGTATTTGATTCACTAGATCGTGCCACGTCTTCCTTGGACGTCCCCGGCTTCTTCTTCCATTCACATTCGCGTGAAATATTCTCCTTACACTCCTTTCTTCATTCATTCGCTCTACATGCCCAAACCATCTAAGCGTCCCTTTCTTAATCTTGCTCACTACGCTTATTTACATTGCATTCTTTACGAATCTCAACATTTTTCACACGATCATACATGGTTTTACCACACATTCGTCTCAGAGATCTCATTTCTACAGCACTCAGTCTACTTTCATCCTTCTTCTGCCAGTTGTAGATGCGATAATAACAGCAAATTCTATTCAATGTCATATTTTATGAAAGTTTTTATTTATTAATTGATAAACTAAAGTTTTTAAGACAAGATTTTTGTGCATAGCGCAAAGGGTAACAATTATTTTTATAAACAATAATTATTAGCCTGAAACACTCATCCAAATTGAAAAAACCTTCCGAGAAAAGATAAATGTCGCCGACAGGACTCGAACCTGCACCCTTCTGATATCCGGTCAGATGCTCTACCGTTGAGCTACATCGGCTTATCGCAAACCCAAGTTTTTATTATTATTTAATAGCACGTACAACTTTTACCATCTTATATAGTTTTATTAGTTAAAAGAAAATGAATACCTCAGTATTATGTTTAATTTAAAGAACTTAAACCTTAACTCACAGATATATTTTAATACCAACGTACGGGTTTCGCCTTTGTGGGATTTTTTAAAACAGTTTTTTTTAATAATATATATATACTGTTTCAATATGTACCTACTTATGTTCCAAAAAATTTAATAATAAAAATATAATTTTTTCAAAAGATTGGTATTCACTTTGTGACGTCATTATTAATAAGTGAACTGAAAAAATTACTTTGTACAGATATCTATCTACATGTTTCGAAAGCGATGCTTTCTTCAGCACGAATGTATAAAATATAATATAAATATAAAAAAGTGGTGAATGCAAAGTAATTTTTCAATTCATTTATTAAAATAAAAAAAATATTTAACAGAAACCATAAACCCATGCGAGCATATTGTATTCATATACAGATTAGCTAAACCCTTGGCTAAACCTAATATACCATTTTTATTTATTCATTAAAATAAATAGAATTTTTTTATGTCTGTGCTATTTTTAAATACAATTTCGAATCAGTGCAATTAATTCAGAGAATCACTAAACAGTCAAAATGTTTCGTGAACGAATATTTCGGCACCCATCGATAATCCAAAAAAAAACGTAACCTAAAATAAATACAGTACATTTATAAAATCTATGTCCAAAAAGCTTTGGTAAGCAATTTTGCAAATCAAAAGAATCACAACAACCCAACAAAATGTTAGGGAGATGTTTACTAGCGATCTCCTCAGATTGTGTTCAATTTGCGGTGGATTTTTATTAAATTCCTAATAAAATTTGCTCCATTTTGGTGGTTTTCGGGAATTGTAATCTATTAAATGTAGGGCGAATTTTGACTGGTTGGGGGCAGAGATCACGCCTGGCAGCGGTTAAACCGACGCCTTCATTATTCAAAGTCATTTAAATATTTGAAGGATTAGAGAAATTTAAAATATTTCAATAATTTTAACATAAATGAACGAGGGTGGTTGTTGGTACGTTCGCTGCCTTTTGTTTGGGTTCATTGCTCGGGGTTATACAAACAGATTTTGGTAATAACTTTAACCCAATTATATATTTGACTTGACTTATTATGTCAAGTTTAACTTAATTGAAGAATTTGTACCTATGCGAATGCACTTACGTAGACCGTTTTTTATCACTTTTAAGTTTAATTAATTATTAAGTGCATCGGGGCTAAAAATCAACGGTAGTTATCGTTTAAGTGCATAAGTTGTTGTGTTTCCATAGATAAAAAAACACAAGTACTAAATATAGATGCATGGGGTCACGATGCATTATTGCGTGGTCGTATGCGGGTAACGAGGCATCGATAATAGAACTAGGAACTTACAATGTAACGCACGAAATAAATTGATTATTTAAGCATATAGTTTCAATGAATTATATTGGTTCATAGAGAAAACAATAATAATAACGTTTTATTATCTTATTTTAATAGCAAATAAAAAATAATGATATCCTAACTGGGATTTCTTGTGGTGAGGATTTCATTTAAAAAATATGAAATTAAATTATATTAATTTGCTGTGATTGCTGAAAAAATAAATAAATTTTAATGTGAGGTGTTTTAAGTGCAGTTGAGTGGTTTCGGTGTAAGTCTGTATTTGGTGTTAATATATTTTCCATTTCCGATCTCCCTATGTAACGTATCCAGAGTTTTATTTGATTTTAAATTTATTATTGTTGTTGTGATTTTTGAAAAAGAATGCCATTTTGTTGTAGAGTATAGTACCATAATAAAAGAAGCTTTTTGGTCCAAAAGTTCAATTTGTGATTCCTTGTTGGATGTGTTTTTGACTCTGAGATCTAGTGTTCTTGTTTTTTTTGTAGTAATGAATGTTAAGTAGTATAGCTTTAGATTATAATTATTTTATTGATATAATGTTAAGATTGTTGAAGATTTCGTCAGTGCTAGTAATACACTTAGACTAAGCATAACTCCTGCCGGGTTTCCCATCAACTTCTAAAAGGCTAAGAATGTAAAAGAAAACACCGGAGCCAGGCATATCGCGTATATCACATTAACATATAATAGATACCGGCTTCCTCTTTCGGGGACTTTGTTTCGTAGTGCTGAGGTTTTGTGAAAGAAAACATTTCAAAATCTGGCCAATCATTGATTATGAATGCTAATCGTTCTTCCTTCTTTTTGATTTAAATATCGGACATGTCCACCTCACAGTACCTAAATATATTTCAGATTGTTTGACATTTAATTTTTTTTTAAATTTTACAAAAGAAAAAAATGCAATGCAAAAAGTCCCGATAAACTACTTCATTGCAGTTTGTCTAACGGGAGCTTGTTATTTAACACTTAAAATTTACATACAAGGTTGCAAAACATGTAAAATAAAAACATAAAAAAACATATGTAACAAACTTAAAACAGAAATATTTCCCAAGAATCTTACTCTAAAATATTTCTAGAAAAATATATTAAAAGAATAAATAAAATAAAAACACAAACGAAAGCAATAAATCATAAATAAAATAATATTTCATTTCATTTCTTTCGGCTAGCCAAATTTTCAATGTGTTTATTAATGGTTTAGTTTTAATACAGTTTTTTTTTATTATTTCAGCGGGTAACATATTTATACAACTAGGAATCATGTGATCTAAAGTTATTTGTCCATATTTGTTTTTACGCTTAGGAAACATTAATCCGTCATTAAACACAGAAATGTTATTACTTGTGGAAATGAGTCGGGTAGGAAGTGAACTGGTGTCAGCTACGATACAAGTGTGCATGAGTTTGGATAATGATTATACATCAACTTAAATAATGCTTCCAAAATATAGATTAACACAGATGTGATTTTCTGTCATTTGGTTGACCTCATAATTCTACTTAATTTATTATCAATACATTTATGGAGGAACAGCATGTTAATTTTTCTACTGCTGGGTAGTACAGCCGATGTCAAAAATAACATGTGCATTTAATTTAAAACACTTCATGTTTTCAGCATGATCAGCCGAAACCTCGAAATCACCTGTCACTATAAGGATATCAAATCGTCAGTACTTATGCTGTAAATGGTTTCAAATGTCTATGATTGACAATAGCTGTTTGTAGAACAGCTTAATTAAGCGGACAAAAATTATAACAGGTATATACATGTAACACCATGAAGATTTGCTCTCTGAGGCGCGCTACTAAAGTCTCCAGTCTAAGTCTCCAGTAAAACCGTGTAAAATTATAAATAATTTGATAGAAATTAAGAAAATCTCCTGGAATGCCTTAGGTTTTTTGTACCAGACAACTACTGCCAGGGGCGGCATCACGATCTGATATGCATACCAGGTGGTAGAACAGACTTGTTAGCTAAGCACTGCATGACATGGTGCTGCTAAATAAAATCTCTCTTGATATTCTCAACACAAACCTTGAAGGTTTTAAGAGTATATAATTTCATACACATTATTGTTCTGTTCATGTGTTTAGTAAATGGACGTAGTCTATTATATGGAATAATTTTTTTTTTAAAACTCATACACACCTTAATTAATACTATGAATTATGAGCAGAAGTGATTTTTTAAATTTCATGACGACAGGTTTAACTGCTGTCGTGTATGACAATTAGTGACATAAACATCAATGATAATTGGTTAAGTAAATTAATCTTGGATTAAGTGGTGCGGGGGATTAACCCAGGATTTCTCGCTATATTAGCGATCTGGTTGACATGATACATTGGAACGTGCTGAAGTCTCGGGTTGGTATTAAACTAGGAATGAAAATCCGAACCTTGGCAGTTTAAAAAGCAGCACACGTTCGGCGAGAGATATGTCAATGAAGAAGCGAAGATTGAAAACAAAGATACCGTCATTGGCATTTATGTTTATATCGAGTACAGACTGCCGGCATTGAGTGTGGTACCTAATGTGACTGCTCAGGAGAATAAATCCGTCAATAATGACAGGGAGAAAAATAATGGTACACTGGGAACAAAGCTAGGAAAAATAAAATAAATATGCCTAGCTCCGTAAGGTTATTATTTGAACGAGTGATAGTCGCTTCGCCCTTCAAAGGCAGGAAATAAAAGTATTCCTGTCGGGTGAACAGTTATGCAGATATTTGGTGTCGTTGACGTTCAATCATTTATAAGGTTGGCGGAGAGCACTGAGCAGGGCCGCATCCAGTAAGGAACTTATGAAACTTTAACCAAGAGACATTAGCCCCAAAACACATCCCTTAAAAAAGTAGCACAAAAAAATAAGGAGCGTAAAATCATTGCTCCCAAACCGTGTGATTGTAATTTAATGTCTTTGACTTCATTATCTTTTGAAACAATATGCATTTACCTAACTATCCGTACAGAATTTACAGATAAATCATTTTTGGTATTGCTTGGGTTAGCAACATGCAAAATGATGTTTAGGACCATTTTTGAGCGCTGACCCTTAATTGTTAATAACATTATAATTAATTTTTTTTTAATTATTAAAAAACCCACCTTTAATATTGATTTCGTGTGTTGTCTTTCACCGGGACGATACTGGGAGTCTTTTCTACTCTGGAATTGGTAAAACTATACTAGGTAGTTTAATTTGTATCATTTCTATGTAAGAACTACTCAAATTAATAAAATACATTTGTTTCCCATGCCGGGATTTGAACATGCGACCTCTTGATACAGAGACAAGAAACTTACCGCTCTCTACCACTGTGCTCTTTAAATGGAAAACTAAAATAGATTAAGCATATTAGTAAATGAATTAAAAATGTAATCAACATTTTTTTAATATATACATATCGACATGTTTCGAAAGCGATCCTTTCCTAATCAGAAATATACAGATTACTAAATAATAAAAATAAATAATGATGCCACAAAGTGAATACCAATATTTTTAAGAAATTATAAAGATATTAGTATTTACATATTCAACTAACTGGAGTGTGAATGAATCCCAAATAAATTTTTGCTTGTTTTTTAGTATTTTCGTTTTTTTTTCTTATTATTATTATCACAACTGTTTCGGCAGTCAATGTCATTTTAATTTTTAAAAATAAATGAATATCTACCAATTAACCGCCCTAACCATACGAACGTACGTGATACGGCCGCTATATCATCGCCCAAACGCAACAAACCGTATCCCGTACGTTCAGGTTAAAAAATAACGATAACCGAAACCCACAAAACGTTCGTGATACGTCGTATACATCAAGTTCGTTCCTGCGTTATCGCTTTTATTATGCCGAGGTAAGCCGAAGCTAACGGATGTGTTCGGTTGTTTTCGTATTCTCCCATACAAGTCACGCCGCTAATCAGTGATACTCCAAGCACGTGGGAAAAAAACCCGATGTGTTTGTACCTACTTTTTGAAAAATAACCCAAAGGCAGGGCGGTTAAACACAATAAAAATTTATTTATTTTAATAAAAATCTGAGGGAGTTACAGACCAAGGTTCGAGCCCCCCGAAATGCAAGCTAGTCCGCCACTGAATGCATGTGTACACAGTTCAATAATAACGTTAGGTTCCTACTTCCCATGAATAAAAACATATTATTTTCACATAATAGAAGACAGAGCGGTAAATACGGCAACAGTTAGTTGGACTAACGGCTTCATTACACACGAAGTGCTGCTCGGCAATTTGTGTAAATCACATGTGGGGGAATTATATGGCATTATGCTGATGGCTGGTTCCTGGTAGCTAGTAGTTGGTAGGTCCAATGTGGACTCTATCCTGCTGGTGGGGCAGAACTAGTTGGACGGTAGTAAGCAAGCTGGCGGAGGACGAAACTTTAGGGAAGTCATACAAATCCTCTTCAAAAACCTGTTCATTTCAAGTATATTCTGATAGGTTCCATGACAAAACAGAACATTGAAGAAACGTTAAGATTTTTTTTTTTTTTAACAAAATCTATTATTTTACCACGTTCTGTTTTATCCGGTTACCATTCTGACATTTTCATTTATTTTATTTTATTAAAAGTATTTTTTATTAACATTTAAAAACCTGTTAAACCACTTTTTTTAATTTGTCAGCAGGTGTATTTGACAACATGTATATATACAATGAAACAATATATAATATGATGATGACAAATTAACATATACAAGTTCGCATTTTTGATGGCAGAAAACAGAACAAATATGAGGAGTATTATGATTTAACAGCCAAAGTATCTCCAAATAAAGAAACATTTATTTAAATATTTTATTTCATTCCGAACGTTAATCTTTTCAAAATATATCTAAATCATAAAGTTCTTAAGTAGGTACCTACTCGTGTTTTCCATTTTGAAAATATTCTACCCAAAAAACCTTTTCTTTTGAATATGCAATCTGTAGCTAACCAGAGTGCATATTCAAAATCTATGGGCTAACCTAAAAAACCATGGTGGGTTCAATGTTTTTCATACTAATTTCAAAACGTTATAGCGACAGTTTTACACATTGAATTTCATTCAAACTGCTTTCTAAATCTTCCCGGCACTAATAAAAACAAACTGTGCTATTTTCAGCGAAACCGGTCCAGTGATTTTCGAGAACATAGAGGACAAACAAACAAACAAACATAAATTGATTTTTATATATGATTTCACATATAGTATAATATAATAAAATTTTAAAATACGTAAAAGCTCATATAAAATTAAACAATCCATATACCTACATTTAGTAGGTATATGAGTACATCAGAGCGTAATAGAATATTTATATTTAAAAATGAAGAGTAAAAAGATAACAGAAAAAACCAAGTAGTGGTAAGATACATTAATACAATAAATTCATATTTACATGAGCTAGAATAAAATTAAAAGTTGAAATGCAATTTCCAATTGGACGTAGTTACGCAGAAAGCATCCTAAAAAAAACTATGCTAGGAAAAAGTCGTTTGAAAATTTAGCATATTACTGCATTTGTGGAGTGATTATCAGTTTTTGTATATTGTTATTGTATTTAGAGCTTGGATGTTTTTAACACATAAATATCTTTTTTTTATTAATTGATAAACTAAAGTTTTTAAGACAAGATATTTGTGCATAGCGCAAAGGGTAACATTTATTTTTATATACAATAATTATTAGCCTGAAACCGGCCGGCAATCAGAAGGGTGCAGGTTCGAGTCCTGTCGGCGACATTTATCTTTTCTCGGAAGGTTTTTTCAATTTGGATGAGTGTTTCAGGCTAATAATTATTGTTTATAAAAACATAAATATCTCTCGCGTTATCTGTAGGAAAACACGAAAATACAATTTTGGCAATTTGTGGGTTGGACGCTTTCTGCATAACTACATGCAATTAACAACACAAGATCAGTAGGCCATCAGTATAATTCATCTGTATTTAATTTCCTCCTTTCCCACATTATACTCGACTTCAGCGTTATAAATGTCTTTATTTTTAATTGTCATTTATAGTTTAATTACTATTTTGGGTACAATATAGTTTTAGATCAGATTTATTGGTACATTTGGGAACAAATGATGAGCGCAACCGAAAAATCGACTTAAATCATTAAAATGGAGGAGTTTAAATAACGTTTTACGAAATTTAGGTATGTTGGATTGTTTTTCAAGAATAAATCCGGTAAAAACTCTTATTTTTCGTAACACCGAAAATGTCTAGCATAATGTATCTGACATAATTGCGGTATTGTCGACGGGAGGAAAATTTATTTCCTTTGTCCCCCGGAGGGAAACGCCACAAAAAATTATTGACCAGATCTACAAGGGGGAAAATTTCTCCCCCCTTAAAATATGGTAACAAACGTAGTCCTCGGGATGCATGTAGTGTAGGGATACACAATCGGAAAAAGCTTTTTTTCATAAGGCTTTAAGGGGGAAATAAATTTTAAAAACTCTCCTGGAGGAGTGGACACTTTTTCCGAAGCAGACAAAGTAACAACTTCATACTTCGGATGAACTAAAATAAAAATAAAGTTATGCTACTTTTCTCTCTCTAATTAGGGCGATGATCTAATCGTACTTGAATTTCTTAATATCGCATAAGTGATCGTGGAGTATTTTCCACCGCCTACCGTTTCCACGTGCTCTACTATTCATGAATTAAAAATCTGATAATTTCAAGAATGTCACATGGGGGACATAAAATTACACTCCCGAACATAGGAATTTGTAGTGAGAACGTTAAGTCTTGTAGCAGAGAGGCGAGCATAAAGAAAGCCGACCACGAATGTTTTGAACCCGGTTGGGAGCGAAGAAGGGAGAGGTGAGGGTCCTGCCGCTCCGAAGAGCTCCGTTCTAACGTCTCTTTCAGTTACATTCGTTGTTTATGTGAAAGAGCGAGAGGTCACAGCGGCGCTATCAGCGGTACGCCTACAGCCCGGCCGTGTTTGACAGCCACCAGCCATAAAGCCAGCATCGATGAGCGTATATCCCCAAGTTTTATTATACGGAATCCGCGCGTAATTAGTTGTACGTTTCCCGTCCGTGTTTTACGGTCCTGCGGGTGACATTTACAGTTATTATTATCGTGTCACTTCGGACATTTATTTATTCCGTAGTAAAATAAAAAGATTTGACAAATACTGCACGGAAAATCTAAGTCGGGGAGAACATAATGTATGCTCCATGCAGAATACAAGTCAGTTTGTTCGTTTATTTTTCTGACCCAATTTATAAATTTACGAACGTAACTTTATACTATGTTGAACAACAACATTTAGTTTTACATTTTCATCCCGAACTATAAGCTAAAGAAGTTTCAATCGAAAAAAACACCTAGGTATATCAATTGAAAAACATTTCAAACATTTTTGTGTGAATTAAGTTCGATTCATATCCACCAGTACCGCGAAATTATTTGGGTACATAATCTATCAACACATTCACGCATGGCGTAATGTGAATATTCCCTTATGTGCCGTACCTGCCACTGTACGTGTCTTCACTGCACGGTTCCGGTACACGTTAATAGACCTTTATTCGTATCGTAACGTTCCACAATAAAATTGAGGGAGTCATAGTTTCTTCGGGCAGTTTTACTCTTGTGTGGCAAACGTATTCAAATTATTAAAACGAAATAGCCATGGGGCAAATCAAGGAGTACAGAAAAAAGTAAGTATTTAACAGGTGATCAATCTATTGACAAGGAATGACGCAATGGAGGAGAATCAGAATGGCTGAGCTTTGGTGATTCAACGTGTGAGAATTTAAACAACAAACCCATCCCATGAAGTCGTGGACACCCGAGGAAGATATCAAGTGAATCAAATTCTTGCGTTCACGTATGAGAATGAAGCAAGAAGTGCGTACCAAGACAGTTATTTAGTCGTTCATCCTCTCTGGCTAAGCTTAATTAGATTGTTTGAACAGCCAACGGGAACTGCACAAAAATTTAAAATGGCGTTGTTAATCAATTTGATTTTAATATCAAACATAACTTGTGTTCAAACAGCGTGGTTTTAAGGATGAGCATCCAAATAAGGTCCCCGCACAGCTACCTCAAAGATGACATAGATCCCGAAGGAAATTATTTTCCCAAGAGCCTCCCGTGTGAAGTTAATGTAAAAAAAAATCCCAAGTCAAGCGTTAGTTTGCTTCCATAATAGAACCGTGGTGATTTAATAACAAATGAATATTATATGGATGAATTAATGACACTATATCGCATTCTGATCGAAGTAGAGATTGCCATTTCTGCTTTTTTAAAAATCCAATGTAAATCAAATTTAATAATGTTATTATTAAGTTCTACAAGTATTTTAGTTTTTTTTTATTATTATGACAGCTGTTTCGGCGTTCAATGCCATTTTCAAACTGTGGTTAATCCACATTGCGACGACTTATGGTACTTATATGATTTTATTTACTCCCACGCAATTCAAATTTGGACAGTGTTAAAAAAGTAAGGAAAATTATTTATTCCTCACTTCTCAGTATGTTCATACTACCAAAACAATGCAACACATTGTATAAAACAATTAAGAAAACATTGTCATTTAAATACGGCGAAAACACATAATAAACGTAAAAACCTCACAGAATAGAGAATTTTAATTATTTTCTAACTAAGTGTTCGGACGTTTCTCTTAGGAAGATATTGAATATGGAGTTAAAATGTTTATATGTAATAATAGTAATTAGGACAAATATATCAGATTAAGGAGAGATTCCGAGTAACTTTGTGATGCAATTCCATGTGATGAAGTTTTCATATAACCATTTTAGGTTATTTTGTGTTACGTGTTCGGACGTTTCTCTTAGGAATATATTGAATATGGAGTTAAAATGTTTATATTTAATAATAGTAATTAGGACAACAATATCAGATTAAGGAGAGATTCCGAGTAACTTTGTGATGCAATTCCATGTGATGAAGTTTTCATATAACCATTTTAGGTTATTTTGTGTTACGTGTTCGGACGTTTCTCTTAGGAAGATATTGAATATGGAGAGGTGCGAGGTAGGATTAGTGTTTTTTTTTTTGAGAAAGTAGATTTAATGTTGGGTACTTTAAATTAATTGATTGTTGGATTTACCTCTAGAATGACCCTGAGTTTGTTTTGATTGGGACAGTACTATTTTTTCTTTGTTTCAGCCGTTCCGTCGAATATCTTTACTACAAATGCCATTTTTGTGGTGTTTTTATACACGCAATATGGATAAGTACACTTCAATTAAATATACATCAGTGAAAGTCAGAACGGCGAATTTTTTTTGTTGTTGTTGCTAAAATACACGTAAATCTATGAAACGATAAGCTACATCTCAGACCGAGTTTGATAGAATGATCATTGTATTTTACTAACAATATTCAGATTTTAAAAACTTCGTAGAATAGATGTAGCTCTTGTTATTACATTACAGTACGCCTTTATTAAAAAAAAAATAATTTAAAAAAAATTGATATCTCAGCTTTTGTGAAGCAATAGATAGATGTATCATCAAAACATAAACTGTGAAAATATAAGCTTTGTTTTAGGTGTGATAATGAATGACAACATAAGGGAAAAAATAAATGCTATTGTAGAACATATCGTCAGCTGAAAATGAAAAACCTGACTTAGATGGTTATTCAAAATGATGGACTCAAATGTGTCCTGCTATATCTCCCGAATTAAACATTATATGTGAAGGATCTACATAGCAAATAAAAGAAGAGGTCCGAAACTTTCGAATCCCACCGCTAGATCGCTCGTTGCGCAAACAATCGCTAGAGTGCTCGCGCCGCCAAGCAGCCATTTCGTGTTGTGAGTAAAATGGCTATTATGCAGCTGTATTCATAAGTTATGTAAAACTGAGTCAGAAACTGTAGTGCAGCGTACTTTTCGCCTCCATTTTAACATCGAACTTCCAACCAGAAAGAGCATTTGTCGCTGATGTCTCTGTAAAGGAAAAGCCCGGAACGACTGCGTGTATCAGAGGAGAACGTGCGTAATTGAGTTCATCGTTATGAATAACCCTCAAATAAATCGAAGTTTGAACAATAGGTAATTTATTTCTGGCATCAGCGTTTTATAAAAAAAAGGCGTTGAGCTAAAAAGAGAAAACAATAAAAGAAATGTAAAGAGGTTTTCTCATTTAAATTTGATGTCTGATTAGTTATTGATTTATCTGACGAAAAAAAAAGTTTTTGTAAGGGTCTCTAAAAAGGTTTAAATTGAAGTTCTTTTTTTTTATTTTTGGATTCACAATATTTTTATAGTAATTCTCTCACGTTACGCTATCGTCAGGGAGTGGTGGTTAGTCTAATTACAATTCTATTTCCAATATAATTGCGCCGCGAACTGCTGACTCGTTGTCCGGGCATACAGACACAGAGCCCGACGCGGAGTAATGAAAACACAGAATTTACGAGTGACCGTCGTAAAAGTGAGGTAATATCGTGACAGCTGGCGGTGGTTAAAAAAAGCTGCGCCTCCTCCGAAGAAAGCGGCCTGTTGTCTATTTCCATAGTCCTAATACCAGAATTAAACTGCAAAACTAACGATTTATATGTGTTCTCGTCTGTTCCATCATTTCATGAGGTATTTTACTAGAGGTTGGGGCGTTCACGTCATTTTTCGAACGAGTCAAATATTAACAATAGAAATACATGACGGGAATAATAAAACTAATCATAAGGGAAATAGTAAATACACGACATGCATAATAGGTAAAGTGCCCCGAAGATGTCACGCTGCTGACGAAACTAGTTAACAATTTTAAATTCTTAGGATTTTTTTTTTTAAAGTGGCATAATTAATACGATCATCAAAAAAATTATCTCAAATTTTAGAGAGAACAGACAGCAAAGTTGACGATATAAGTATAGAGCGGATGTAGAAAATTTAAAAATCAAAAGAAGACGGAGAAAATCAATGTAATTTTAATTTCTGGAAATTTTGTTCTCGTTTGTGGCGAACTAAATGCCTAACATCGCGGAAACTTTTCATAGAGTTCCTGACGAGTTTTTTCAAGCAGCAACAAGTGCTAGTATTATTAAAAAATAAGAAAACGTTTCATTACATAATTTTTTTTCGTAAATTTAAAATCACTTAGTAGTGTCATTTTAAATTAAGGGATGTTGGAGAGGAATGAATTATTACTTCGAAATATTGGTAGTATTATTACGCAATACGATAAACATAATGTTTTCAAATAGAAAAATGATTATTAAATATTTTATGAATTTACATAGGCTTAACATTTATCAAAATCTAATCAGAAATATTACATTTTTATGACCGGTCCATTGTATGTTTTACAAAATATTTAAAATATGAATATGATTTTTAAAGTGGAGAAAAATATTTTTAATCCTTTCTCGTTGCGTTTTTGTAAATAAACTTAACCAAAAATTTGTAATCCGCATTGAAAAAAAAAAAAAATATATTAATGTTGCGTAGTGTTGATGAAAAAAATTAACTACACACTGTTCTTTTTTTAATTTATCTTATCGGCATGTTAAAGAAAAAAATTCACAGCATCACAAGAATAATAAACATATGAAAATAATAACGTGTGAATAGACAAATTACAAGTAGAAAAGTAATTAATAAAAAATGTGCAAATAATTTATAATAAACATTATTTCATAATTTCATCAAAGATTGGTTGGTATTCAATTGTGGCGTCATTGTTATTAAATGAATTAGAAATTATTTTGTATTCACCACTTTATTAATATACACATATCTACGAGAATATGTTTCGAAAGCGATGATTTCTTAATCAGGAATTCATATATTAATGAATATATATAATTCATATATTTAATCAATGAAGAAAATAATATAATAACCGGAAAAAAATTATTTCAGTCGCATCTGGGACTCGAACCCAGGATCTCTGCCTTTCCTGGGCAACCGCTTTACCAACTTAGCTAATAAGACCAGTTCAATTTATGTCATCTTCATCGATATCATATTTCAAATTTAAGATCTGTCAATATTATTCTCCATTTTTATTTTCTGTTGTTTTTTCCGGTTTCATGCTTAATTAAAGTAATGTTAATATTATTTTCTTCAATGATTAAATATTACAATGAGGTTTTTAAACCTCAATAAAAATAATACTAATTAAAAATTTAATAATTCATATATATTCATCAGTATTCTATTATATTAATAAAGTGATGAATTCAAAACAATTTTTAATTAATTTATTAATATTATTTCAATTGTAATGTGTTGATCGTTTTATCACGTTTGTATCGAGTATTTCAATTATTAGGAATATCCAAATAGTCGTTTACTATGGAATGGCTCGACCCTGTACGGCAGTCAAATGAAATGTGAAATAATTATTTGCGAATTTAGTATTTATTGAAATTTGCGGAGAAAAGTTTCCCATCACCCATGTCGATAAGCACGTCAAACCAGACCGCAATAATTGTATGAGAAGGGAACGACTCGAAACATAATCAAATGATACATAAATTAAATAATAGATTTTCGAGTCGCTCTTGGCAAATGGCAACATTTCAAAAGAGCTTTGTTATGTTTAGCGAGTAAACGACGTGAATTATTGGAATTCTCTGTGACATGTCTATCGTCCGCGAGAAATTTATGAAGTTTCTGTACTAGAATGACAATCAATCCCCCGCCGTAAATAAATTGCGCGCAATTAAAAAACAACGAAACATACTTTCCGAATCTTTATCACCCAGACTACATCCATTATGTAAGTTATTACATAAATATTAAATAAAATAAACAGGGAAGAGCTTATTTTAATAATATACACGCGGCTCGGGCATAAATTACTAAAAACTTGTCATGGCGTGTGAAATGTGGGCACGTAGAGAGAGTAATCTATTTTTACGTGTCGTATTATCATACGCGATTGAGAGGTCGATGAGCTCGCTGTATCCATACGAAATGATGTGAATATTTTCAAAGAAACGATCCCCTCTCACTACACCAGTGATTCCCAAAGTAGGCGATAGCGATGGAGAAATCCAAGGGGCTGTGGTGGCCTCGTAGTCAGCAAAACAGGGAATTATTGAAGGACAGTCAGCGACGGCAGTGAGGCATAGAAACAAAGGTGGATACAATAATGCGTCAAAAATGCTACCACGAGATATACCTATGAATGGCTCACGTCTGTTAAAACGTGCGTTGAAGCGCGTATACTGCACAATGCACATTGCAAAATATATATATTTATTTATATATGTAGGGCACATCATGGGCATTAACATATTGGTGCGAAAAGTGTAAATACAACAATAATAAAAAAAACCGAAAATATAAGATTTAAAAAGATAAATAAACAATTAAAAAGTTTGAAAATGATATACAGTACCAGAAAATTAATTGTTCAACCGACGCAAGCGATATATTATTGAATTATGTTCTGCATTAGTGCCGGGACTGTTACAATGATAAGGTCATTTGAGTCGAGTTGGTACTCTACTAGGTACGTGATAATTTATTAACGAAATCAATTCAGGGGAATCAAACCACTTATTTTTTATTATAAAGAAATAAAGTAGAAGAGAATTTTTTCTTCTCTCTTTTAACAATAAGAGTCGCATTGATTGCATTAGAGAATTATAATTTTATTAATGTCGTCTACGGTAACACCTAATTTTAAATCAATTGTTGTGAGAATTTTGTGTTGGATTATCTCAATAGAATTTTCACGATTGTTGTAGAAAGGGTTCCATACAGAGAAATTATAATCCAATTAAAAGGCCAATATATTAAAATATCGGAATCTGAGTACGCATTTTGAATACATCACATGGCAAAAAAATGCGTGGGAAGCATGAAATCACTTTTAGAGACAAACGGATAATTTGATGCGGAGTAAGTTAGGAACCGAAAAATAAGAATCTATGCATAACAAGTATTTGCATATTGTAGCAGAATGTACCTACTTTCGACAGTTTATGTTTTGTTTGTTTAGAAAATATCTTTAAAATATCAGTTCCTATCGGTAATAAATAAGATATTTAATGAAGAGGAACTACATTATTTAATTACCGCGGTTTTCTTTGAAATTTCGTTCCTCAAATTTGACAAATCGTTTTAAAGAAACAATGCAATATATTATAATTCTTTTTTTTTAAATTATTAAAATTTTTGATCCGTGAATTTGTTTTCGTTTTATTTATTTATTTATTTATCTAACATCGGCAAACATCTACATGGTTAATTCGATACATACATTTCAGAAATACAAAAAAAACGCCTTTTCTGTGGTAACTATCTTCCTTATAAAGCGTTAAAAAAATCAACATAAATTGGCTTAAAATTTGATGTAGAATCATCTCTTTTCTTACTAATTTCTGAATACCGTTCGGTGAAAGTAAAACACATGCACTTGAATCATATTTTCTTAAACATGCAATAATCTTCCTATACGCCGTCCTGGTATTGTCATTTAAAACGTTTTTAACGATCGCAGCGTCTTCATTTTTTGTGTACTATAAAATCTCACAGTGCAATGTTCGCAACAGTGTCAACGTTTGTATTTTTAATCGATTTCATCGTCAACAAATTTACTGGCCTGAAGATGGCCGTGTTGATACGATACGATGCGATGCGAATGTACCACTCTAGCAGAGTAGTACTCCTGACTGGTACCCCAGCGGGTACTTATTTTCTAGAACTTGGAACGCGTACTATTGGGAATGAGAAGGAGATTGAAGTTTAATAGGAAGATGCCTGTGTCGTAATTTTTTGTTTTTTAAATGTTTCATATTTTTTTCTACATTAAAGTCCCGTTAAACCGATTGGTCCAGCTTGACAACGGGTTCTTAAAACAATCCACATTTTAAATTTAAGAAAGTGCATTTATATCACATTTTCATAAATACAATATTAATTTTTAAAAAAATGGTACAAAACGAAATTGCATGAAGCAAATCAAATAAAAAAGAGAAAAAATATTAGTACAATACTGAAACCTCTTTCTGAAAATTAGTTTACAATTTTTTATTGAATTTGGACAGAGTATTTCTAAGGTTCGTTGATCGTTGATCGATCATTCGTTGATCGGGAATTAAAAGTCCATCGTTTGCAGTTAGTCTTGTGTTATGAGCATGCACCACTATTTTGTTATATTCAGATTGAGATGTGTGCTAAGTCACAAATTGAAACCAAAATATAGCACGAACAGGTAATAAATTCACAGAATTGTATAGCGATGATTTAGGTACATCATGTTTTTGTTTATATGCAATTTGACTATGGAATATTGCACATTTTGATACTAAATTAAGATTTGTTTTTGTTGAATGTAGTTATTCCATCTCTTATAAGGGATTCCGCCATTGCTAAATACTTTGATAAGTGCATACAGGATTATATAATCTTCATTTTTTGAAAAGGGGTGCTGAAAAAATATGTATCTTTTAAAAGGTGAGTCAAGGGGGTTTGGAAAACTCCGTACTACACGGTACATGGATCCTGCAATCTGCAGAGCGTAACACGCCGAGCCGCCGCGTTGCTCGCTGTTCATCGATCGTTGTCCGTTGTCTGTTGCTCGTCGTGTCGGACAATGGATGGTCACGGTCTTCAGCACCGCTAATAGGCCCGCAGGACGGACACACATTGGCCTTCTCGTGTGCCGCCGGTCTGCGTTATGTCCTGTGCCCTGCGTGCTGTGTGTGCTGTGTGTGCTCTGTGTCTCTCTGACGGCGTAATGCACATTACTCTGGTGGCTCATGGCACAGAGCGGTGCATTCTTCATGCTACGGGGACGATAGATGAAAGTGCGCTATTCGCAGATCTTAATTAATCAGATCGGTCGGTTGTCTTCAATTATTTCATCAGATAGAACGGTTAAGTGGTGTTGTTTCGGCGTGCCTACCACGTGTGAGGCAATCAATGCCAAAATACGATTAGCCAATTTATTTTTTCCATAAATACGGAAATAAAAAAACGATGTATTGGTTTATTTTTTGACAGTAACTAATTAACTAACTAACTAACTATCACGCCGTTTCTCCGCAGAGGTAGGCAGATATGATGAACCGCCAAACAACGCTTGGCATACATTCCGCGCTACATTCAGATTCATAAATTACATTCTGTTATTCTGGTTCTTGACAAGGCCCGACTTAAGTATCTGGTTCACCTGATCGTTCCATGTCTTCCACGGACATCTCCGACATCTTCTTCCATTCAAATTCGAGTCATATATTCCCCTTTAGTCCTTTCTTCGTCCATCCGCTCTATATGCCCAACCCATCTAAGCGTCCCCTTCTTAATCTTACTCATTAATTGCGAATCTCTAAATTTTTCACACAGTCACGCGTGATTATACCACACACATACCTCATGTAGAAAGTTTTACCTCACGTACGCCTCATGGTGAGAGTTTTACCATATGTACACCTCATGTAGAGTTTTACCACACGTACGCCTCATATAGAGAGTTTTATTATACGTACACCTCATGTAGAGAGTTTTACCACGCGTACACCTCATATAGAGTGTTTTATCATACGTACACCTCATGTAGAGAGTTTTACCACACGTACGTCTCATGTTGAGAGTTTTACCACACGTACACCTCATATAGAGTGTTTTATCATACGTACACCTCATGTAGAGAGTTTTACCACACGTACGTCTCATGTTGAGAGTTTTACCACACGTACACCTCATATAGAGTGTTTTATCATACGTACACCTCATGTAGAGAGTTTTACCACACGTACGTCTCATGTTGAGAGTTTTACCACACGTACACCTCATATAGAGTGTTTTATCATACGTACACCTCATGTAGAGAGTTTTACCACACGTACGTCTCATGTTGAGAGTTTTACCACACGTACACCTCATATAGAGTGTTTTATCATACGTACACCTCATGTAGAGAGTTTTACCACGCGTACGCCACATTTAACAGTAGAGTGAATAATCAGACTCACGAAGAGATCCACGAAATTGCAATTTAATTTATCGAATACATAAAGTCACGTAATATTATTATTAATGACATTATTTTCGACGAAGTACCATCCGAAATTGAAACACTAAAAGTGGTTTTTAACCTAATTACAGGATATTTCATTATAATAATAATAAAAAATTTAAAAAAAACACTACATCTATCTAATTTGTAATCATGCTTCAAGGATATTCTTAACAACTGGGACAGAAGTAAAAACATTTTGATTCTATAAATATGATACTATAAAATGAAGATTTTAATATTATAGAAGCAAGAAAGCAAGGAGTCTAAGCCAAGAAAGAGTTGTATGGAGGATCATGTTTCAATTTTTAAATATTAATTATTTTTATTGAGATTTAAAAAAAATATAAAAATCATAAAGATAGCTCTGCCAATAATATGGGATGAAAAATGGAGAATAATATTGACAAATCTTGAATTTGAGATGAAATCGATGAAGATGACATAAATTGAACTGGTCTCATTAGGTAAGTTGGTTAAGCGGTTGCCCCGGATAGGCAAAGGTCCTGGGTTCGAGTCCCAGATGTGACTGAAATATTTTTATTTTCTGAAGTTTTTTCCGCTTTCATGTTTCATTTAGGTTATGTTAATATTATTTTCTACAATGATCATCTTTTCTGTCTACTCATGCGGATAAATGGGTTGATGGTACGATAGTTAGACATAATAAACCATACTTTAAATAATTTGTTAACTAGTATTACGGTTTTATTCGATCAAATCGTAATTCAGCCATTTAGTAGTTGAAATTGCATTATGATGGACCATTACATATGTGATTTATTACCATTTGAGAGACGGGTTACATCATAATTATTATATGGTGATGATTCTGTTCTGTTACAATATCTACCATTGTTAATCTAATTTCAAGGGTGGGTGGTTTCTGACATTCGGGTGTTTAATGTGGATTGTTCCCATCGTAGTTGCCGTGTGCGTTGGTCTTTTTTATAATTTTGAAAAACACGTTCCAGCCTGAAGAGGTACATAGGGTGAAAACGGTTGGATAGAATATGAACACGTTGGAAAAAACGTGTTTTTAATTTTATTCTTACTGCAGAAGCTACCAAAATACAAAGATTGTTTAGTTTTTAAAAAACGAGTGAAAGAAGTAAACGCAAACATAATAAATTATAAAACCGACCATTAATTACGACCATGGGATATGCTTAATCCAAAACAAATCAAAAATTTTAGATCACGTATTAAATAAACAACTAACCCGAAGATTTAATTGAATATGAAAGCATTTTTAGAGTGTGTGTGTAATGTTTTTATCCAATAAATAAAATCTGCCAAATCACCCCACAACCGACCTCTTGAGCATAAGAACGACCCATTCTCAAACCGTAAATAAATGTTGAAGAGATCAAAGACGGTATGTTCTTAGGAGCATCTTCCATTAAAACACCGGTGGAACAAACACAGCATTCCCGACAAGCATACGTTTTAAAGACAGTAAACCGTCGGTAAAGATAGCAAAGCTTTCACGCGGCCTCGCGGTCCATCTGCGCCACTGAATGAGATACACCATAAATTACGATTCGACTTCTTTCTCCAATGTCCTCATTCCAGCGGGTTGGCCATTGTGCCTATACATCACCTTTCCACACATTCCGCAAGCGGAGCATATCGCACGCTGAATTAAAGCTGATAAATGATACGGCTGAGAATGCATTACGTGCAGACGCAGTGGAGCGGAGGCAGCCGAGGAAACCGAGCCAACAATGGCCGCGCTAGCTGAGGTTATCACCGGCCGATGTTTTGTTTCGGTTTCCGTTAGATTAAAACACAATGGCCTGTTAAATGGGAAAATAATCTATCAACCTGCTTCCTAAAGTTCTGCAATAACAATAACCGCAACCGTTATTTGTGGAACTGCGTTAGATGCTTGGTCAGTGCACTTAAATATGGATTACCAAAAGACAGAATTGAATAAATCTCAAATTTTGCATTCTCTGTGGCAAAATACACATTATAGAAAAGAAATTGGGGCTATACGTTGAATAAGAAGATAACATAAAACATGTCCGATGTCTTATATATTTATGAAAACTTGTGGTCATTTATTTTAAAAACAAACCGTTCATGTATAAAATGAGTGGTGTACAAATTACAAGGTTTTAGAAAATTATTACAAGGATCGATACCAATGACATGTCTCTATGTAATATCTAGTAAGTGGTTATATACATTTTACCGGGTGGGGTTAGTATAATGCTAGGGAATGATACATAATAAAGATAAAAAGGTATATGAAAAGACTGTTTTGTGGATAAGTGTATGTGTCTGTGTACCTATATGTCTGAATAGTGCTATATACTGGAGAGTTGTGATTGTTTTACAACACATTCGACTCTGAGATCTCATTTCTACAGCATTCAGTCTGCTTTCATCCTTTCTCTGACAGTTCCATGCCTCACTGCCATACATCAGGGTTGGTATCAGCACTCCATTTTGGACTGCTAGTTTCGCTTCTTTGGACAAGTTTTCGTTAGCGCCAACCGCGTTCAGTCCCCCGTTAATGGAGTTTCCTGCATTCACCCCTCTTTCAATATCCCTCCATCCATCCATCCATCCATCTCTCGTAAACATACTTCCCAAATACACAAACTCATCGACATGCTCCAATTATTCATCATTCACAACTACATTGCACACTGTCTTCGTACTCTCTCTTTCAAACGCCATGACTTTAGACTTACTTACATTCATCATTAGCTCATTCTACATACATACTTCGTTCATCCTAGATACGAGGGATCGTAGATCTTTTCATTTCAATTTGTTAATTCATTCAGTTAGGATTATCTTTAGTTTCATACAAGTATAATAACTTCATCTAATACACAAATTGATTCAGAGTGGCAACTTTGAAGATCGAACTCCGGAAAAATAATTTAACTCCAAAAGCGTAGTAACCATATTTTGACACAATACCACAGATACGTTTGATGTGTTATTTCACTTTCAATTTAATAATCCAGCATGGGAGAGTCTAGCTGTAAGTAGCTATTTGCAAGATGGATTGTACAACGAAATTTCGGTAGATCTACCGATTTCAGCGAAAATCTAACGATCTACCGAAATTTCAAGACTCCTTGTTTTTGATTTTATGGACTGTTAATATATAATTCCGCTAAGCATTTGGAATGGAAAATACACAGACGAAACAGTAAAACTATCAGTAAAACAGTACGAGTATGTTATCCACTTGATAAAGAATAAAAGTGGCGTACATTAAACGGCAGCAAACGACTTAAGCCAAAACGTTTCATTATTATTATTATTTTTTACCATTAAAACGTTAAGAATTTTCTTCATAAACCGCAAAATATTGTAAACACGTTATTTCTTTTCGCAGTCAAGATTTATTGATAGAGAACATTAAAAGTCAACGTTCGTGGAAATATTTCATAAGTAAAACTCGTCCCACCAATTCGGTGTCCTATAACTGTGAACAGCGTTACGTACAGAGTTAGTTCCCGGTCCAATACGCCCACTTCAACCCTCTTGTCCTATCTACTATCGTCTTCTCCTGTGTCTTCACGCCCACACTGCCACGACCACCGACAACGTTGGACCACGTGGACATTCCGACGTATACCGGTGAAGAATATTATCTAAACACGCACTCGCCGTAACTTACAAAAAAATATCTGACTGCCTCGGATATTAAATTTCGAGACAAGTTCATTGTATTTTAAGAATGTGAATATAGCGTTCAATTTAATATAACATATAGAAAGTTTGTATATGAGGTGGCCGAGAGTCCGCTGGGTAAGACCCTAGAATAGCAGTCAGATGGGCCGAGGTAGCTCACAATATTTATGTTTGCTATCTAGTGTACATATGCTTTTCTCTTTTTAATTTTATTTATTGCAAAATGTAGATTTATTTTATTATTTTCTTATCACTGACGTTATAATGAATGGATTTGCATTAACGTGTCATTTCGACGGCTGGAGGGAGAGGGTGCCACACGCATTTTGGCGCCAGCGTAGTTCACTGCTGTCCACGTTTGTTTCACGTAATTTTGACTGCGGTAAGCAAATTATAAAACTTAAATTAATAATAATTACTTTGTTTAAAACCACTGTAATCATTTAATTATTTCACAATTTACATTGGTTTTAAACAGAGTAATTATTACATATTTGTAAAAAGCATTAACTTTGTGGCTCGCCATAATTTACAATAAAAAACACATAAATTTGTTGACCACTTTTATTTTATCAAAACTCTACCGGTTTCGGAAGCACCCTTTCTTCATCAGGAGAATATTAAAACTAACTTATGATATAGAATATTGACAAGATATATAAATTTTAGGTGTTGGAGTGGGGGGTAAGCAAATGGGTAGGGGTAATTGTAGGATTTCCGGGAAGAACAGAGCGATTTATTGGGAAAATATTCAGAATGGGACTAAAAGATAAGTCAATTAACTTATCTTTTAGTCAGCTAAATAGTCAATAAGAGTCAAGCTAAATATGTACCTAGGCAAACTAAATATTTTTAATTTCTTCAAACGATTGGTATTCACTTTGTGGCGTCATTATTAATAAATGAATTAAAAAATACACTTAGTATTCACCACTTTATAAATATACATTGATACTATTAGTATTCATATATTCCTGACGATCAAAGCATCGCTTTCGAAACATGTAGATATCAATGTATATTTATAAGGTGGTGAATATTAAGTATATTTTTAAATATTTTTTACTTGGCGGCAAGCCTATCTCATCCCCCCCCCTTATTTTGGTTTCTTCCCCTTACGTGTTAGGGCATCTCTGCGTATTATTTGCTCTGTTTTTATTTTTTATTTTCTGTTGTTTACTATAATATCAATATGGATTACATTGAACATACATTGCACAACCCCCGCATGTAGTCTGGAATAAAACTACTGTTATAATTATTGCTCATATAATAATTCATCATTTCACAAGCTGTGAAGAAACAGTAATGTAACTATTATTGGAAATAAACGTGATAAGTCACCTTATTATAATTCACGGTCACCTGCTGGTGACTTCACGATTGTCACGATTTGTCAGTTTGCACTGTCCATAGTCTGATCTTGAAACAAAATCAATTACAGTAATAAACACACAATGTTCAAACGTTCGTTGTATTGTATATAAATTTGCAATCGGAGCAAAGGAGTTAGGCCCATCGATCCAGTATTAGGTATACGTACACATATCAAAATTCGAATGAAATCACGCACCCCTTATGCAGGTGGCGAAAGGGTTGAAATTCCCGCTTAACATCGGCCGCATGTTTTGATTTACGCAAAAAACGTCACCAAAACGCTTGTTTTGTTTTATTTTCTAAAGCCCTAAATAAATAATTATTAGAATGTTTTACGGTCATATTAACTCGCTGGGTTTCGACGAGAGGTAACGTGTTCAGCGCCCTTTAGGTGATTTTTTACAAAAACGGCGCTATACAAATCATCCAAGTATTATTATTATTATTATTCTAAAAAACTTAATTTGCCACAATTAACAATACGACATTATCGGAAAAGGGGTTGATAAGTGCGATTCTTTATTTTTTTCTAGGCTTATGAAAAGACTCACCAAAAAAATGCCCGGTTAAAAAAAGGCCGGGGTGCGTTCTACTTGCAGTATTTAATTAAATCATCTACGATGTTTCTGGCATTCCAATTTTCAAACTAAAAACAAATGATTTGGCATTTCTTCCCATTGTATCGCCTTAAGGCCGGTTACACACTCGCACGGGGCCTGAGAGTATTTCAATTGGTTGCTTACGTCAATGGTTTCACAGCTGTTGCACCGTAAGGAATGGTGAAAAATAAAATATATAAATTGCAATAAATCCCAATACTCGAACTCTCAACCGACTTCAACAGTTGTACTTACCCAGTTTCTGGGCCACGATCGGATCTTAAATGTAACACTGAATATATTTCTGAATAACGTTGATACTTATATTGTGAATCGTTCAATAAACGGATGCTTGTGCCAGAAACGTGAACCAAGATAATAAAATGGTTAATTTGTTTTGCTACACAAACATTTGTGTAGCAAAATTTATTGAAGACATCCCACCATATTCCTATAAACACTGCAAGCTTTTTCTCATAAATACTTTTATTTTTTTTAAGAAAGACAACATTCCCGGATTACGAATAAACTGACAATATTTTAAAATCTCCTATTACCATCACACAACGCGGAAAATATTACTTGTGCCGTGATGGAGGACCTGGGTGCGGACCCGACGCGCTACTTGTTTGTTTCATAAGATTGTGGAAATATTATGAGAAATATTAATTATAGATTTTTCTAGACAGCCGGAAAGCGATGACATTCGAACCTGAAATACAATGTTGACTATGAACGAATCTTGGTAAACATGGATGATTTTTCATTAATTATGTTTAAATGGATTTGTGGGTATTTTTATAAAACGGAATTATAAATTCTCCATCTTAAACCACTCTCATTACCGAGAGCAACAAAAAGTTAATTTTGGCTTTGATTCAAACCTAAAAATACGATTTACGTACCTACATACCTATATCAAACGTGTATATGATAAATAAACTCAAGACGACATCCCCATTTGGAAACTACCAAACACCTTTCTCAGGAGGACTAGCGAATCACAATAGTGATGCATCCCTGTGTGCCGGTGCCTAAATATTTACATTCCCGTGTGCGGGCCTACACGTCTCGTACAATACCAAAAAAAACATCGTTATTTATTTTCATTGAATCCCCTCGATTAAATTGTATTTTGTAAAAATAAAATCCTATACGAGTACATTATCTTTATTATTAGATAGCATTTCACATTCAGTAACTAAGCCCAGTGGGCAGCGGATAGCGCTGAATTACCTGACGGGATATATTTAATGATTTTAAGGTTCACCAAATTCAACAATCTACATCACAACACCCAGAGTGAAGCCCCATGGCCCATGGGTGAGGTAATCTCTGCTCGGATCGCTAACAGCATAACAATAAACGGAAGTCATTACAAATTAATGAAATGATTTAAATCATCCGTTCGCTCCGGAGAATAATGCATCCACGAAATTCCCAGACTTAATCGAGTAATTTTAATAATAGCAATCAGTACTCTTTTTAAGATAATTAGTCCAAGATCACACTCGAAATCAGAAATAATGATCCAAATGAATAATTAACCATAGAAGCCATCTGCAGGATATAAAACAACGAATTTGAATAATTAAAAGGTTAACATCAAGTGAACAAGTGCCTAGCATTGAGATAGACAACACTAGATCTGATTATAAATATAATCTTCTACTAAATAGCTGCATATCTTTAGTGGTGTAATAATTGACCATAGATCTAGTTTGAAAATTAGAAACGAATATCGTCAACCAGACTGAAATATCATATTTTGAAACAAGATTAAAAACGCTAATAATAATGAACAATAATACAGTAATAAATTAATTAAAAATTACTTTGTAATCACCATTTTATTAATATATACATTTCAACATGTTTCGAAAGCGATGCTTTCCTCATCAGAAATATACAGAATACTAAAGAAAAAATAATGTCAAGTGTAGACAAATGATAAACCGACCCCTTGGAGTAACAAGGTTCCATCTGACACAGCAATGTCGCGCGATAATGTGCTGTAGATAGAGCAACTTTAAGGCTCATTATCGCATAACATCGGAGTCTCAGATGAAACCTTGTTATTCCAAGGGGTCGAAACATAGAATACATTAATGTAAGAGTAGACAAATTATAAACATAAACAAAAATTTATTAATATAGGTAATAAATTAATCAAAAATGTTAATAAAAAATTACTTAAAAACATTGAATAATAAATCTATATTTGAAAAAGAGAAAAAAATATTTTCATTTTTTAATATTAACATGTAAATAAATTCAAGAGATAGCTATTAAAAAAAAATGATTATCCATTATATTTATTTGACTATTAACACTTCGATTAATTATTATAATTTGTTAACTATTTGTCTATTCTTACATTATTGTGTTCTATGTTTATCATTTACATACATGACATTATTATTCTTTAGTATTCTGTACCTTCCTAATGAGGAAAGAGCATCGCTTTCGAAACACGTTGATAGGTAAATATTAATAAAGTGGTGATTACAAAGTAATTTTTAATTCATTTATTAATAATAATGCCACAAAGTGAATACCAATTTTTGAAGACATTAATAATAAATTATTGTTAGGCTTTCAAAAAGCCAGACAACACGCAAGTTTCACCTAACCTAACCTAATCCAAGCCTTTAAAAATGATTCCGGATAAAACGAAAGAGCCCGTATAGTTATTCTAAGGCTGCTCTCTGACGGTCCGGTGAGGAACGAATATTTCACTCGTTACTGCAGACACTGCACCGAAAAGTCAAGTTTGCTAAAGTAAGGTAAAGATTTGCAACGCAGTCCATTGTGGGACTTTTCTGCGCAGTGTCTCCAGTAGCGAGTGAAAAGTTCCTTCCTCACCGGACCGTCAGAGAGCAGCCTAACTACAACGATATACCAACTATCAACATTTTTAGTAAATGGCAGGTCTACATATAAAATTTGTTTCTGATATTTTGATAGTTAAAAGGCTGGCCCAATTCAAATAACCCCCTTTTAGTGTCTAATCTAAACCGCGTGTTTCCATTATTTATTTATTTTAGTCGACATTTCTCAGAAGACAGATTTAATTGACTTTAGAGCAGCGACCTATGTCAATATACGAGTAAATAATGATCTAGCATATTATATACCAAAGGCAGATTAAAGTAAAAATAGTCAGAAGGCAGATTGAAGTGAATATGCCACAAGTTTCATTAATTTCACTATTAAAAAGTACCTTCAAGAGAAGTATACGAAAACGAGTCAAGGTAAACCCAAATTCACGGAAATAAATGTCAGAGGATCAATTCAAAAAGGCCGTAGGTATTCGAAGCCCGAATATAATTATGTGTACCTGCCGGTTGTATGTCAAGGTCACTTCTCATTGCGCAGTAAAACCGTGGAAAGCAGTGTTAACAAAATCGTTGTTTGATGACCTACCGTAGCCTTCTGCCTAGTGTTTGGGTTATTGAAAAACACCAATAATTATCTTTCAAAAATTATTTATCCATGCTCATGTGGGTCCCTGGAAATAGCGAAAGAGCAAGATGAGAAACTAGAAGCCTGTGTAATCTGTGTAGAATAAAAATGTTAAGAATTCCCTTGGATAGACCGAATAATCTACGTAGAAAGGCAAGAAACGCTTGTTTAATTAGAAAATGATTGCATTTTGGTGACTGCGTTCCAATAATCAATGTTATTTGGATGTGAAATATAAAAAATAAAAAAAATTATCTGCATGTTGCCATATTTGACTAGATTTCATAAATATACTAGCTGATGTGTACCCGGAGTTGCTCGGGATTTTCACTTGTCATTAGGGTGCCATAATTGATTTGACAGCGAAAGTAACTATCTCCAAATAAATAAACATTCATTTGAATATTTTATTTCATTCCAAACGTTTACTTTTTCAAAATATATCTAAATCATAAAGTTCTTAAGTATGTACCTACTCGTGTTTTACATTTTGAAAATATTCTACTAAAAAAAAACCTTATTTTGAATATACAATGAGTGTTGTATCTATGGGCCAACCTAAATAAAACATGGCGGGTTCAATGTTTTTCATACTTATTTTAAAACGTTGTAGCAACAGTTTTACATATTGGATTTCACTCAAACTACTTTCTAAACCTTTCCGGCAACAATAAGAACAAACTGTGCTATTTTCAGCGAAACCGGTAAAATAATTTTCGAGAAAATCGAGGACAAACAAACAAACTTACATTAATTTTTTTATATATATAAGAACAAACTGTCCTATTTTCAGCGAAACCGGTAAAGTAATTTTCGAGAAAATCGAGGACAAACAAACAAACTTACATTGATTTATATATATATATATAGATTAGAAGAGAGAGACCACATGGAAACTAATGTAGTAGCTTCTGTGAGTTTTTATGGCTCTCCTCGAGTCCCGAATAGATGGTTAGCGACGGTAAGTATAATGGTGACAAAATTTCAGCTATAAATATAAAGTATTCTATTTTTTTTCGTTGTTATTTGTTATACATTTAAGTTAACAAATTACTATAATAAATATACTATTGAAGTTATTCTAAAGGTGTAAGTACTACAATAATCCAGCATCCACAATAAATACTAAGGATGTCTGTAGCAGGATGAAAAAAATGTCCAGATGAAAATAATAATTAATGTATAACTGTATTCCACAAAGAAAAAAAGGTAAGAATTATATAATTTTAGTGAATATCATTGTTCAAGAGGTTTTTTTGTAAATCGTTTAGTCAAATGGTACAAATTATGAACATAATTACGTTCAGTGTCGAATGAGACCTTATATTTAATAGGCACATCATTTCGGGAATTGTCCAAGATGGCGCCATATGAGGCTTTGTGATAAGTACCAATTATTAATATAAAGACGAAAAACAGTCAACGACCCTGAAAACTTCAAAACCTTTCGGCAAAATTGAACTGAAAAGCTTTTGGAGAGAAACAAATCACATGAAAAGGTCAGGAATAAAAGAGAGGCAGGCATCATTAAACACAAAAGGCATTTGATTGGTACAATCAATTAGAATTATGGAATTATTATAAGTCAGTAGTTGAACGAATTATCGATTCATAGTGCCAAATCAACATGTCAAAACTATAATTATAATTAAACAAGAAAAATAAACGCATAAAAACAAAATAAATACACGTTCAAAGTCAGGGGATTGAAAGACAAGATACGAATACATTGAACAATATAGTGAATGGTGATTCGTTGGCGCAAGTCGATGAGTTTGCTTTTTTCGGAAGTATGTTCGTAAGAGATGGAATGGCCGATTAGGACACTGACAGAAGGGTGGCTGCAGGAGATTCGATTAATGGGGCACTGAATGCAGAAGTCACAGTAAGGATTTGTCAAATGAATTTAGACTAGCAGTTCATAAGGAAGTTTTGATATCCACACTAAAATATAGAAGGGAGGCATGGAATTGTTAAAGGATGTTGAAGTTATGCTATGAGAGCAGTTCAAATGAGATTTCTGAAGCGCGTGTTTGATAGAGTAATCTAAAGTACGAGGTGTGTTCAAAAGAAAAGGTGAATATTGAATTTTCGCGGGCTGTGTACATTTGGATTTTTTGAAGAAAAGCTGATAAGGACATAGAAAATAAAGCAAATCTAAAATTTCACTTCAATCGGATTGATGATGCCTCAGAAAACGAACCTAAAGTAAAAAATCGAAGGATACACAAAAACGTGAATAACCTTTCCAGTTGTCAAAAACAAACCACTGATCCAAAACGGCTGATAATGCTAACATATGATAAACATATGTGTACCAACATAACAAAAAAAATCGATAATCGAATGAAAATTCAAAATTCACCTTTTCTTTTGAACACACCTCGTACATGATAAAGGCCGATACTAATATAATGAACAACCTCAAGACAGGAACGTTTGGACGATTCTGATAACTACTGTAAATGAATGAAGAAATGAGAATAAACGACTATTACTAATTAATAATTGACCATTAATAATTAATGCACACTCCTCTTCTATCGATGGAAGAAAAAATCTAGAAGAAATCGACTCCAAACTTTATGACGACATAATTAATTACGACTATATGACACAATTAAAAGGAAAATATTTTCAAAACACCTAGTAACATAATACTTTAGTATTTAAATGAGTTTTACCATTACATGATTTATCATAATTAAAAACACTAACTCACGTTAAATGTGATGCAACGCTTACGATTATGAAATACCATGAAAACATGTTATAGAAATCTTCAATTGATTATTGCCAATTATCTGCAAAAAACCTCTTGTGAAACCTATTCAATTTTGGTTTCACAAACCAAGCACGAACTAATAATAATTTCCAAAATCCTTTGACCGGTGAATCCTGTTTTCAACACCCACACAATCTACACATTGATGGAAGGCGAATTGGAGAAATAATCCGCAACTCATGGTTTCCGAGATTGGGTGAGTTGTGCGAGCGCAGTTCTACCGCTCTAGGCTGAAGTTTGTTCATTTAAGATTGTTACGATAGCTATCGTCCGATAAGAGGGGATATCATAGCAAACATCAGAAAAAGAATACCCAATGATAAATTTCTACAAATGTGCAATATTTCAATCATCGCGCTGCAGCAGATGAATACAAAATTCAAACATTTTTGAGATAATTTCGAAATTTTAAATGACAATATTTGGAAGCAATTAGAGTGAAATATGTAACATAGAATTTTTCCATTCGATTAAAACAAAATTTTATAAATTTTTCGCAGATTCCATTTTTAATAGAATAATCTAGGCAAAAATCATCGCAACGATAATACGATAACCCCGCTTCCTCTGCGACTTGGTGGTATTTCAGTAAAGTTTAGTTTACCAGGATTCCTATCAGAGAGCAACTTAAACAATGTAAATATCTCTTTCAAGCCATGTACAAAAAAGCAACTGAAAAACCGGCCCATGGATTCGACACGATGAAAGTTGGGGAAAATTTTGAGGAATTTTAAAAATAGAATTATGCAGAAATAATATGAAAATAACATTTCCTTTCAATTAATCTGGATTACCTAAGGTAAACCCACGACGCGACGTTTCGGGATGAGTGCAGAGATACGTAAGCTTTTTCAAAATCGAACACAGTTTACCACTTATAGGAAATATTGGTCACTTTTTTATTGAGGTACATATTTTATAATAATATATTTATTTGAATTTTAAATCAACGAAATAAATTACAATATATTTTTTAAATGCGGACTACAGATATGTGAAGTGGAGTGATTTCTAAGTTTCACATTTTGAGAGCAAAGCTTCATAAAATTTTCCCTTAGACTTGGATGCATATTTCTGCTAATTCAACAAAACAAAAAACATCCCTCTGGTGTTGTCCCATTTCTCTAACCCCCATTCATATTAATTTATTACTCCTGTGAGGAAACTCTGTGTGCTCGCACGCCACGACTTTCAAATTCCTGACATAGGGAACAAAAATTGTATTGAAAAGAAGTCATGTAGCTGTAAAAGTTGACATTAATAAATGTCGGAATCAACATTGAAAAATGCCCCTAGCAAACACGCTATCTGCTGTTAGTTAAGTCTAGGAGTGTTCTAAATTTACGATGCATTAATACCAATCGGCTGAATATTTCTCGACATTCCGGTCGATCTGCGACTTGGCCGGGCACTGTATTCCGTGTGATCTGTGATACATGGACCACGAGGTGATCGAACCAAGAAGAAGGAAGTCTGGACAATGTGGTCGAACCACAGCCCTGAGTGTTTTATGAGCGCCAATCAATAAAACGCAAATACACCGACAAGATGCTTGCTGTTCTTTGTTCTTGTTCTTGCATTCTTTTCATACGACAATCTGTCTTCGTGTCAACGAAGCATACGTCAGTTTTAAAATAAGATCGTAGGGGTTATTCACAATGTATTAGTAACGCAACAATTCTTCATTTTGCGACTAAGATTTTGAGATTTAAGAGGAACAGCTGCGCGGTTTGTTTCATGCAAAACTTAATTTTGAATTTGATATCAAAATACTCATCTAAACCTAATTATATATATAAACCCGCAAATAATTTTCCAAGTTGCCTCTAAAATTATGAAAATTGATTTTATTTTCATGGCATATACTTCATAATTTAAAACAAAAATAAATAAAATACTTCTCATACGTAGTAGATATTTACTAAACCTTTAATTTAAAAAAATAAATCATTCAGTTTGGATGGGTATTTTGGCCTCAAATCCAAAATGAAGTTACGTATGAAACAGGCAGCGCAGCCGTTCCTCTTAACGGTGTAAGTCATTAACAAACATATTTTATATTAAATAAAACAAACACTTTGTTATAAACCACGAATACACTTTATTTTTCGTCAAACGGTTTCGCTTAGCTCGAGCTTCGTCAGCGCAAATATAATAACTAAAGAATAATATAGAGTTATCGGTTTTATACAGTTACAGAATACAATAAAGTGAAATAGATAGAATACAAAAGAGAGAGAAAAGAAAACAAAATATTAGAGGGAGACAACAATAGACAAGTATTATGGGCAAGGGAGAGACAACATTAAAATATATTAATAATAATAGATAGTAAATACAACAGTGTAATGGGAACATAATGAAGTCATTAAAGAGAGGTAATCCTACAATATTGATTTATACAAGAAAGAGCAGTTATTAATGGAAAATAGCCTACTTGATTACATAATAATATTAAACGGGTGACTGAGGCAATATAACAACGGTATCCATAACGACATATGAGGTGGAGGTTAATAATTGATAAGCTAGGGAAAATTCACTGGTTTATAACAAAGTAATTGTTTTATTTAATATAATGTCAAACCACAAGTACATGCAGAAATTATTTTATTACATTCTGAGAATTTTGAATATTCTAAGAATTTCGTCGTGTCGAATCCATGGGCCGGTTTTTCAGGTTTTTTTTAGCATGGCTTGAAAGAGATATTTACGTTGGTCAGGTTGCTCTCTAGTAGGAACCCTGGTAAACTAAGCCGGCTGATAACATTCCTGAGTATATTGAAATACCATCCCCAAGTCGCAGAAGGGGTGGGGTTATCGTTTTATACATGCTTAAGTGTTGCAAAAATTTTTGCCTAGACTATTTTTTTTAAATTTCGTTTCGTCAACACAGATTTTTTTCCTGTGTGTTATTATACATGCAGAAATTATTTCAACTTCTTTTAACTTCTATAAAATTTAATTCATTCGCCTTTTGAGATCTGCTATTATCTACCCCATTCATTCAATGATTGCCCGTCGTTCTATGTAGGCAAAACGTCGCGTATGTTAATATCCGTGTAAAAGAACGCTTAAGATGTCTAAATAATAATGGGTTCTCCGAATTTGCTAACCATCTCTTAGAAACAGACCACACATTCAATAAAACTACAGGCACTAGTTTACTGCATAAAAATGGAACCGGCATTCGACTAGATAACTTAGAAGCATTAGAAATAAGGAAAGCCAAAAACACTAATAGTAGACTCATAAATAATCAAATAAATTTAAATAAACGTCCAATCCTTAAATTATTCCCAATAAACAAAGTACACACCATTCCCGGTCAGCAGGTACCTGCTGATCTCCCACCCTTGGCCCTTCACTCGCCTGTTAGTATCAATCTATAACACATGTTCATCCTAGTACATAGTTTAATTGTATTCTGCCCTGAAGAAGCTACGGTATTAGCGAAACCCGGTCGGCTAAAGTATAAATAAAAATGATGTTAACAAAGTTATTGTTATTCTTTTTTAAATTATAAAAAGAGGCTTCCATTACTAAAAAAAAATAGAAAAAAAATAGTCAAAAACGCGTACTTATCGTGAACATCCGTAAAAGTAACATGAAAACGATGATTTTGTACCCATCCACAATAATTAAAATATAAATAAAACATCATCTCCTGGAAAAAATGTAAATGTGAATTATTTCCCTGTCTTTTCACAGCGGCCGTGATATAACTCAACTAAGTAAATGTGTGGTTCAATAAATTTTGAGTGTTTAAAGCGGTTTTCTTTGGCATAAATAAATTTATTAGCAAACTTGTGACTGACAGGAACTCCGCCGACTGCGCACCGCCGACCATAAAATATATGCAAAACAGTACCAACAGTCGCCTCGCCTGTCAAATATATATTTATTCAAATACTTGCGAAACAAGTTAAAAAGAAAAAAAATCATTTTCTGAAACCCGGGAAACAATTTATATATGTTAACGTTTTAAAAAAAGTTATAAGTTATAAGTTCTAGATAGACATTTATCTATGTGGGTACATGTACGAGTAGGTAGGTGGATACAAAAAGAAAACTAAGTAATGTTTTAAAAAATAGGGATTTCAAACACTCACTTAAGTACGTAGGTACCTATTTCTATTATTATAGTGGTTATCTACCTAATAAGCAGATGTATAATTTACCTGCGAACATCAGATTTTTCTCCAACACAGATTAAAAGCAAAGGGCCATACCTGAAAAAAGAGAAAAGAAAATATTAATACAAACAACATTTCTGTAAAAAAATATATTACAAGGAAAAAATAATAAATTAATTGTTATTGTGTTTAATTCATAGAACTTTATGATATTTATATATATATATATATTTTTAAGTTAATAATATTAAATTAAAAATAATTAATCATTGTAGAAAATAATATTTACATAACCTAAACGCAACACGAAAACGGAAAAAAAACGACAAAAAATAAAAAAGATTTCAGTCGCATCTGAGACTTGAACCCAGGACCTTTGCCTATCCGGGGCAACCGCTTAACCTACTTAGATAATGATACAAGTTCAATTTATATCATCATCATCGATATTATATCTCAAATTCAAGATTGTCAATATTATTTTCCATTTTTTATCCCATATTATTGGCAGCTATCTTTATAATGATTACAAAGTTCCTAAAGAACACAATTGCAAACTAGACAGTGTCTCCGAGACACTGTCTAGTTACTGGAATCTTTTTTATTTTCTGTCGTTTTTTTCCGTTTTCATGATTCATTTAGGTTAAGTTAATATTATTTTCTACAATGATTAAATATTAAAATGAGGTTTTTAAATCTCAATGAAAGTAATTAGTAGTTAAAAAATAAAAATTATTATTTTGTTTTTACACCGTAGTTAATATATAAATATCGACATGTTTCAGGAGCAAAGCTCCCAGGACAAACAATTTACTTATTTACTTTATTTTTTTTTAAAATCATTTCAAGAAATAAAAGAATAATGTTGTTATGTATTTAGTCACGCAAGTATTTTATTTTGGGGCAGCCGTTTCAGCGTTCAAACAGTTCGAGAGTTTTAAAATGGATTTGAACGCCTAAACAGCTGTCACAACAATAAAAACTCAAATTCTTGCAAAACTTAATAATGCCATTAATAAATTTGATTTACATTAAATTATTATTTTGGAAACAGAAATATTGCATCAAGCAACTCGATTCGAATCGAACCAACATATTCAAATAATTCGCTAATGAATCATTTGAGAGGAACGGCTGCGCGGCATGTTTCATACAAAACTTATTTTTGGATTAAAGTCCAAAATACCCATCCAAACTGAATAATACATTTTTTTTTAATTAAAGGTTTAGTAAATATCTGTCACGGATGAGAAGTATTGTATTTATTTTTGTTTTAAATTATGAAGTATATTTTCATAATTTTAGAGGCAACTTCGAAAATTATTTGCGGGTTTATCGTTTTTTTTTATTATCACATTTGCTATGTAAATATGACTAGGTAAATAAAAAATATAAAAACAAAACATTAAAAAAAAAAAAAAATTTTCGTGTCGATATTTTAAATTATGTTCGGCAAATTTGTGTAGCAAATTTGTGCCTATATTTCATAACGTAAAACAAAAATAAATAAAATACTTTTAATCCGTACTAGATATTTACTATACTTTTTGATGAAAATAAAGATCATCAGGTTTGGGTGAGTATTTTGGCCTCAAAACCAAAATTAAGTTTTATATGAAACAGTTCCTCTTAAGATTTGTAGTTTTGAAAAGAATGTAATATACAACATACAGTCTGACATTTAATAGTAGACAAGATCGCAATTAAAAAGCACAATGGTCCAAGTGTACTTTAACAAAACGGTGTTCAGAAATAAGTGGTACATTCCAAAAGGAGTTCTTTCTACATCATATTCTAAGACAAGGTTGTGTATAAACTTTTTTCATTATTTAGCATTTTCCAAGGAATATAAACATGCAAAGGCGATTTGTGTGAATTTATAAAAATTTTGTATCGAAATAACCATGTAGATGTTAAATAAATAAAAAAATAAATGAAATTCACAGACCAAAATTATTAATTTAAAAAAAACATGAAAAAATTAATCATGATATTTTGCGTTGCTTTTTTTTTAAACAAAATGTCAAATTCGAATAGGTGAAAACATTTGAATGTGAAGAACACACTTAAGACAAAGTGAGTAGCTTTGTGTTTCCATAGAAATGATTAGTTCCTAAATAATAAATGTCTACAATTAAATGCCACGCTACACCGATTCAAACGGTCGCCGATTGTGTTTGTTCATTGGTATAGATATATATTGATTACATGTGACTTGTACCTACGTCAGAATTTATTTTTGTCACCGATACCTACCTGTGGGGGGACACTAAACAACAAAAAAATCCAAAACAATTCGCGAAAGTTCTAAAAATCTTAAAAATCCGATTCCTCATTGACTAGTTGAAAAAAAAACTGGAGATGTGAACACTTTACAAAGTTCGATATCACCACGCATGTTTTATGATAATTATTACGACACAAGGACCAAAGACGGAAAGAGAATGAACTCGAACGAGATGGTTTGACAACATGTTAAAGTTTGACACGGAAACGGTGGAGAAAGACAAAATAATTTTGGAACAAACTTAATAAGATGACATATTCGTAAAAAAGCATTTACTTTGTGGCTTGATAATTACAATATAAAGGCATAAATTTTTTTTGAACCACTTCAATTTTACATAATAATCTCGTCCATTTACGCAAGTAGGTACCCTCCCCTCGTCGGGAATTTATTAAAAATAAACTACGATACACATGAATATTTAGGTCTTGGAGTGGGAGCCTATCAAACGGGTAGGGGTAATTAGGGTTTTTTTTTCAGACTAACAAAGCGATCATTAATTAGATTTAGGTAAGTATTTTGGCCTCAAATCCAAAATTTAGTTTTGTATGAAACAGGCCGCGCAGCCGTTACTCTTAAGATGTGTGAATAACAATAGTTTTTCAGAGTTTGCTAATCTAATGTTTTTAATAAAGATACAGGAGTTAAAATTCTTTACAGTAAGAATAAAGGCAAAAATTACATAATTTAAAAGCACTGGAAATTAGAAAAATTCTAGTATATTGAATAACCACATAAATTTATCGTACAGTCCTCTTTTAGATATTTTTCCAGGGAATCGCTGTGTTCTTCCGAAAAAAAACCCTAATTACCCCTCCCCCTTTGATCGGCTCCCACTCCAACACATAAATATTATGTATGTCTACCATTATTTTAGATCGTAGTTTAGTTTTAACATTTCTTGTATTTTTTCGGCATTCACTTATACAGCAATTTCTAGACATTTTGTTTGGAAGTTTTAATTTACCATGTACTTGGGTAATAGCTCCGTGTAAATCAACTTTACTAACCATGTTTCCTATTAACTTTGACTCCTCACACCGCCCACCCCCCCCCCCTCCCTCCAAATCACCACTCCCTCTACCCTCACCTAATGGTGACTAATTTTGTTTCTCTACATGTTTAATTTAAGTTACTTTTAAGAACGCTCGTCGATGGCACGGTTGTGTCGAAACCGGTAGCGAATTTATTAATCCAAAAATAGCAAAAGTACATGGTAAATTAAAACTTCCAAGCAAAATAGTTTCAATATATTCCTGACGGCGGAAGGGTACTTCCGAAACCGGTCGAGATTATTATATTAAATTGAAGTGGTTCAAAACAATGGTATGCGTTCAATTTTGAATTATTAATTATTTTTATTGAGATATAAAAATCTCATTATAAAGATTGCTGCCAATAATATGGGATTAAAAATGGAGAATAATATTGAAAAATCTTGAATTTGAGATATGATATCGATGAAGATGACATAAATTGAACTGGTCTCATTAGCGTTGGTTAAGCGGTTGCCCCGGATAGGCAGAGGTCTTGGGTTCGAGTCCCAGATGCGACAGAAATCTTTTTTATTTTCTATTGTTTTTTTTCCGTTTTCATGTTTCATTTGGGTTATGTTAATATTATTTTCTACAGTGATTAAATTGTATGAGTTTTTATCATAATTAAGGAGATAATAATTTATTTAAAACACGGTAAGGGCGAATAAAAAATACGAAGAGGTAGGAAGACTTATTGAAATATTTCTCTATTGTTTAATATTCTCAATGTCGTAGACTAAATATTTGCGGTAATTAAGTCACGTGTCCAAGAACAATGATTAGTTGTCGGAGGAAGAATACACGAGAAAAGCCAAAGAAAAGACAAAAATAATTAGGGACATGTACCTGAGCCTTTTCCCCGGAGGTAGAATACTTTACTCCCTAAGCCAGGGAAAGGCAAGCTGAAGTACGCGAACCTCGGCTGATGCAGACCAATCTAATTGAGCAAGTGCATGTTATACGGTTACTTTGTAAAATAATTCATTTGCCTTATGGCAGATCGCGTAATTGTGTTCTCTACCACAATATTGTATGTATTATTTTTAATTTTTATGTGATCACCACGCAATAGTCCCAACTGCTCCCAACCACCTGGAGACAGTGAAACTATGGCATCCCCAATTGGGGTATGTTTTGAGGTTGAAGGTATCGAGGAGGGGAATTAGATAGGGAAGAAGGAAGGTGGAGAAGTACCTGACTATTCAGATCTGGTCACAAAAAACGGTTTAAGACCTTTTCAAGCAACGTTTCGATTCTGAATGGTGGTCACCAGGACGATACAAACAGTAAGTACCACCCTGGAACGAGCCGCAAATATACTACATATTATTTTTAATAAATAAATTGTGAAATAACACAATGTAATAAAATAATATTTACCTACGCACGTCGGGATTTGAATCCGTGACCTCCGGATTCGTAGCCGAGGATCGTAACCACTCAACCACGGAGACCGTTATGTATGTTGTATTGCTTATAAACTGTCTTATTTCTGTCTTAAATATATAAAACGAATTTACTAATTTCTACTGCAGGATCAATATTAGGTTATGCCCGGGTAAATTGGTGATTTTTCCTTGTCAGATGGATATTGCATTTCTCGTTCCGGGTATGTGCAGATCATGTGTATTCTCAATTTTTCATTTAAATTCCTGTAACGTCTTGTCATGGTTTATAGAATGAATAAAAATAATCATTGAAAAATAACTGTCGCCTCCATAAGAGAATTTATCTATTTCTTTATCCACAGTAAAAAAAAATCAGCATTATACATCTACTCGTATGTGAATATATTTGATCGGTGGCGTGCTAGCACTTACTGAGTCATGTTAACTGAACTTAGTGCGCAATCGAAGCTCAAAGACGAAGGAAATAAAGTGAACGGACGTTGTAAACGTCAATCTTAATTGTTTGATGCACAGAATTAGAAGATAATAATATTTAAACATCGAATTCCCGAGAAAAACGTGGCGGCCAGGAAACGCGAAACATTTTAAATCAGAGTAACAGGTCTTCCAATTCCGCTAATCCGCCCATCTGTCATCCCGCCAAATAAAAATTCGAATCTAGCCGAAATAGAGTGAATTTGTAAATAAATTCCGATGCAGAACTAGCGAAAGATTTAGTACGGCTAATGGTTATATAAAAATAAAGGACGTGGCCACTGCCGGCGATAAATTTAATAACATACTCGTTTATTACACGGAATAAAATATTTGTCAGTAAAAGGTAGTTGGCCAACCACAAAAATTGTTAAATTTGGTTCCATAATTAAGGATTAATGGTTCCTAAGCATACAAACAAATATGGACAAAGAACTTTAGACCACATGATTCCTAGCTGTTAAATATGTTACCCGTTGAAATAAAAAATGAATTAAAAAAACTGTATTAAAACTAAACAGTTAATAAATATATTGAAAACTTGGCTAGTTGAAAGAAACTATTTGTGTTAGATAGTAAGGAAATATTATTTATTGTTGTCGTTTATGTTTTTATTTTATTTAAAAAAATATTTTTGGAGAAATATTCTAGAGAAATATTATGCTTTAAGTTTATTACATATGTTATTATTTTATACAGATATATACATTTTGTGAACTTAGCCGTAAATTTAGGATAAAGTTTTGAATAACAACGTCCCGTTTAGACAACCTACAAAAAAAATGATTTATAGGAAATTATTGCATAATTTGTTTTTTTTTGTAAAATGTCTTAAATTAAATTAAAAAAATACATATATATCACCATTGCAAAAGTGAAAAAAGGGTAATTTAGTAATAAGAAACTCGAGTGAAAAATATTATGGCTTTAAAAACATATATTCATATAGATTAGCAAACGCCGATTATGAATATATACATTTTATTATATATAATTATACGTAGAATTTATAAATAGTTACTTAAAAGTGAATAAATAATCACCTCATCAAAACACCTTTTTTTGTTGGTACCATTGCATTTGGAACATTTGACGTCACGTGTGTATTGTGTTTTTAGATTAGCATGGACATTTTTGTGTTTCGATTTTGTTTTGTATTTTAAATATGTATTTTTTGGTTTTGGCGAAATTTAAACTTAATTTGGGTGACTAGCTAGTAATTTTAGCTCTTTGATTAATAATAATAATAATAACAAAGCATTTATATAGCGCAGTTTTGTGTTATTTCACTTCAAGTGCGCTTAACTCTAAATAAACTTAAACATGATTAAATAACTCCATTCAGTGGTATTCCTACAGTGCTACTTTTACATACTATTTATACATTCTTAACATATTACATACATTCTTGCTTATTCTTAATATTACTCCTACATGATTGTTGTTCAATATAAAACAAAATAACTGTTATCAATGACATAAATAAGGGTATTCACGAGCAAACCAATTATCAATATGAATATTATGATAATGTTATTACTCGATACTATTATTGTTCTATAGTTATGGTTTACTATGAATATAATGTAAAATTATGTACGGTAAAGCTCATCCTTGTTTTGACATTTGACATTCTAACCTCAAAACCGACCGGCCATAAATTTGGAGAGTTTTGGCAGACTTTAGAAAATTTTAACTTTAGAGAAAGAACTAAATATATTGGTATTTAAGTTTAAACAATTATTGATAATAAAAAATAAAAAAAAAATTGGTCTAGAGTTTTTAATTATTGTTGGAATTAGCAACAATGGTGACTTGCTATAACAAATGACAATGGGTATGAGATTGTATATGGCGTAATAATAATATTTAAGGAAAACGGTGTTATTTTTCAGCAAATACGTTACGTTAACCTTTTGTCAAAACCATGGATAAAAAAATATTTAAATTGTGCAATGCAAATACTTTCTTATTTTAAAATACAAGAAAATCGCAGGAAAAACATCGGAATAATTATCGATAAAAACCATAAACGGAAGGACCAAATCTGTCAGGTTGTAAAAAAGATTATTAAATTAATATACACATTTATAAGAATGCGAAAATATTTGTCAATTAAAAACTTGTAATATACTACGCACTAATTCATTCCTCATTAGAATAGGCCGTTATTGCTTGGGGGTCAGCAATAGTAGCCTGAATCCAGTAAATGTCTTTCGAAAACATATTATTAAAATAATACTTTAAAGTACCAATTTAAAGTGAATCATAAAAAAAATCAATAGATCAAATAGGTACTAAAGGAAAAACAAAAATTTCAATTTAATTAAACAAAGAAAATATTTAAATTCGTATTCTAACCATGCAAAATCAATAACTCGTTTGTACAACACGATTGCGCATAACAAGGAAAAAAATCAATAATCTACCTTAGGATATTTGAAAAATAAATTATACATACAAACTTTCGAATGCAATTAAAGAATACTTCAAAACGAGCTAAAAAAATCCGATAATCAAGCACACTAAAAACAATACATAAACACACATATATATATCTACATAAGATTTTACCGCTATACTACACGGTATACGATAAAAAAAATTCAGCGCCACAATGCACTTGCATATATTAGAACTTCTAATTCAAAAAATGTCACTATGTACTCTATGTTTTCCATTATGTAAACAACTAACTTTCCAACATTATCATGTACGCATTTCCAATCATTATTTTCATGTAACACCTTCATTCAACATTTTTATGTAAACATGTAATCGCAATACGTGCACTCCGCTTCTCTACTCAAGCAGTGCTTAAAAAACAAATATGATATTGTAAGTTGAAATATATATTGTAGGTGAGGAGGCTGGTTTGTGACTGGTTCACGGCTCTCTCCTCCCCGTAAATTCTAACCAACTCGCCATCTCAACCAATCAATTAAACTCTATTTTATTGCCATAAACACAACATAATATTTAATCATTGAAGAAGATAATATTAACACATCTCAAATGAAACACGAATCCGAACAAACAGCAGAAAAATAAAAAGGTATCAGTCCCATCTGGGGCTGGAACCCAGGACCTCTGCCTATCTGGGACAACCGCTTTACCAACTAAGCTAATGAGATCATTTCAATTTACGCCATCTTCAGCGATATCATACTTCAAGTTCAAGAATTGTTAATATTATCCTCTATTTTAAACATATTATTGGCTGCTATCCTTATGATGATTACAAAGTTCTTCCCGAACACAATTGCTATCGGAATAGAGTCTCGGATATACCTATCCGATTTTTATTTTTATATGAGTCGTCTGTTGACATTTTTTTACAAGTCTACAATTTTTTTTAAACTTATTGTAGTTTGTAAACCTCATTGTAATATTTAATAATTGAATAACACATCCCAAATGAAACACGAATCAGAGTATTATAACAGATTTAAGTGTGTGTATATAGAAATTGAATAAAACGTTCGTAAACCAGTGCGTCTCTACCCCTGATCCGTTGGTAACTCTCTATTTATGGAAATGATAATGGGCCGTTGTTAGGGAGGCCTTTTAAAACACGAAATCGGGGAATTGTTAATAAGCAAACAGCGGTCGAATTATGGAGAACAATCATTTTTAAATACAATCGTGCGGATTTATCGCGGTTTTCGCTTGATTTAACCGAAATAATGTTTCAACTAATTTTGAAATGCATTTGTGGATTTCAATTTTAAAAAAATTGTATGCACGGCCTTTTCAGAATTCACCGCGGTTGTTGTTTTCGTAGTGAAATTTGATCAATTTTTTTTTTTAAACCGAAGTTTTACTAACTGTTTACTACGTTCATCTGTTATTTGGGATAAATTTGGTTACAGAAGCTATCTAACAGTATTAGGATTTCAGAATAATTTTTGAAACATTGTAATTTATTATTATTACCTTAGAATAGTTTTTTTTTCCTTTTTGGGTAGACTATTAAAATATTATTTTATCCTTTTGTAAATAAAGATAAACAATTTATTTTGTACTGAATTAAGCGCATACGCGCATGACACAACTGCACGGCGCACCGTTCGTACCATCAGGAAACGTGTGCGTGCACTATTTCGGGAGAACACAGTGGGCCACTGGTCGAGGCATGTCTCCCAGTGTAGAGACCCTTTTATGAGCACGGAGCGTTCAGAGTCGGATTGGCAAATTGATATAGGGCATTTACTATCTGGTATTAAATAAATTTATTTTTTGTTCATTATTTATTTATTTATTCACGCCCAGAAGGCTTTTACATGTTGATACATTTATCACGTAATTTTACAAGGGGGTACAATAATGTAGACATAAAATAATAAATAAAGTTTAAACGAAGTAAGTAGGTATAATATAACAGTATGTAGTTACAGCGTAATTATCGCCAATATCGTCAATAAGTGTGAGAAGTCAAAAGGGGAGAATACAGTATGCATTCAATTGTGACTCTATTATATTAGTGTTGGCTTTTTAAGTAATTTTCAACTTTTGTTTGACGCGTAAATTATTCACCCAGACGAAGACCAGTAGGAATACGACGCACATACTCGAAACAACGCCTAGATACCCCGAGGAACACATGCAAACAGGCAAAATAAATCAGTCCTTGGTAACATGGACGTTTCTCGAATGCACAAAACTAGCTTTTCGATCAAATCTAATGCCTTTGAAATTAGCGATCGAACATTAACAGAATTCCAAGCAGAATGAATGTGTTCATCGTAATAAATAACTTGGACATCATGTTTCGGTTCCCAATTTTGTCAATGGAATGGGAGATTGTTTTAAATCTCAGCGATCATATTTGCCAGTATAAAGTTGATAAATAAAGAAATCAGCAATCCACAATGGACTTATTAACTCAACAAGGGCCTTGAAACTTTTTGTACCAGTCAAAATGATTTTTGTCAGGCTTCACGAAAATAACTTTGAGGATTTGGTATGTCAAAAATCACGGATTCTGCCAAAACCTTATTCAGGCTTTAAAGCGATTGTTCTCTTGAATGTATATTTTTGTTCTTTTTCTGTAATCAGTTCATTCGTGTATTATGCATGAGCTGTTCTTTTTCTGTAACTCTTGTTTGTCTCATTTCATGTTGCGTATTTTGAGTAATTGGACAATGGTCCGTTAATAAAAAATAAAAAAATAATGGAGTTATGACACAACCCCAATGTATATCAGTAATGTATGTAGCAGAAAGGAAGGCTGAAATTAGACTGAATGCAGTACATAGATATGAGGTCAAAGAGTACTCCTCTTGGAATAAAACTATGTACCTATCGTGAACTAAGATTGGGTGAGAAGATTCGAAAAGAATTTATAGCAATTTTAATTCAATAAACACAAATAAAAAAGGATGCTTGATACTAAGAACATATAGATCGAAGATAGACGGCGAGGACTAGTGGGCATCCCCTTCTATTGTGAGGCTTAGGAGAGTGGTTAGGGGTTTGGAGTTTATGCGCCTTTGAGATGATTTCAGCATAAAATGGCGCTATGTAAAGTTGACCATTTATATAATCTCTCGTAGATCTCGTATTCAATAAACTCTCAAGTAAAGCGAGTCTCGTGTATGGAAGTATCATCTGGAGAGACAATAACGGCCGGTGTATTTGAAGACGCGCCTGCGGGAATATTAAGAGGTCGCGTGCTCTAGCAGTACAAGTGCCAGGCGCTCACGAAGCATCCGGGGGGACACGAGATGTGCATCCCTAAATACCTGCCGTATGAATTAAAACTTAGGAAGAGTTGATATATCATACGTAAATAAGTGACTAGATGAGCCCTTCAGTAATATTTTAGTTAAAGGAAGACGAAAAACTGATTTATTTTTTAGGAATAGGTCATATCACGCCAGGTAAAGGATGAATAAGATAAAAACACCAAATATTATTCATCACTCAAACTTGAACTCCTAATATAGATATTTAAAAAAAAAAAAATTCAATTTGTTTTAACGCCCAGGGGGCTTTTATATAAATAGTGCATCTGTAAATAAATAGTTCATGAGAAAAGAAATCTTAATAAAATAAAAATAGAAGAGACAAAAATAAAATAAAACTGTGATCTGTTAATTTTACAGAAAAAAAGAAACAGAGATATTAAAAGTAAACATAAGATAGAAAATGAATCATATAGAGTTATAACGAACCTTGAGCTCGATCATCTAGTTAAACATCAAACCATGGCAAGATTCTGTACTTTAAATACTGCGATAGTCTAGCCATGCAAAACGAATGGCAGATGACAGAATACCGACAATCATGACATTCATGACTAGTGGAAGCTTTCTAAAAGCAGACAGAGGAAGAAGGCTTGAGGACTAGAGACCGGAACCGATGGAAAAAATAATTTGTCGATGAGGCCAAATCCCGTCCAGGGATGTAACTTAATTAAAGCGAACGAACCGAGATTCAGAATAACACTAACTAAATAACAAACTAACCATCACGCCGTTTCTCCGCAAAGGTAGGCAGAGAGGACGGACTGCTAAACAACTCGATATTGGCATACGCATCGTTCTTCGTTCACATTCATACATCGTCTCATATATCCCCTTCTGTTATCAAAATAACACTGGCAACCAATATTTTATATATACATATATATAATTATTTTATCATTGAAGATTATATTAACATATCTCAAAATGAAAAATGAGTCCGAAAAAGACACGTAAAAGAAAATGATAACTGTAGAACCCAGGACCTAATGGCCTATCCGGGAACTGCGCTATAATCCACTGAGCTACTGCTACCCCATTCCGTTCCGTCAATTTTATAGGTATCGTACTTCGATTTCTAAGGACGGTTATTACATCTTTTTTGTGCCTTTTTCGGTTTCATGTTTCATTTTGAGAGTTGTTAATATTATATTCAATAATAAAAAATATATATTACAATAAGGTTTATAACTTTCAATAAGTTATTAAAATAAAATTCAATCTTTTATATCTCACCACCCTTGAAAATACGAATAAGTTGTTCTCTGATCTGTGTCATCACCTAGGTAGTTGCTCATTTTTGAGAAACGAATAAAGACTTGCTTTAGTATTTTTGGGTCTGCGAATCGACCGATCAAAGTGGGGTTATTTTGATATGGACAGGTCCACCTTGCGTTGTTTACAGCGATGCCAAATGAAATCTTCGTGTCTAACCTTCATATGCCTTGGGCACACTGCCTCCCAATCCAAATAACATTATACTGTTAGCAAATTGTTTATTAACATGTTGTCTTCGTCCTTCTTAACGATGAATATGTCAATGGCATCTTGAACATTAATTTATTCACGAAATCGACAAGTCCTCGTACGTCATGATTTACTGGCTCAGAGTAGAAACCATTATCTACAATTAATTATTATTTAACGTTCATCCAAAAATGTTAAAAATGTTGCATGTATCCTTCGCAGTTGCATTGCAAAAATGGATTGCAAAGGAATAAATTATTTATTTGGCAACTGCGTCTAATTTAGAGGTAAGTATGTATCGAGATTTCTCTTTCGAAATGATTAATGGAAATGAATCAATCATAGAAACGATATTCCGAAATAACTAATGAAGTTTTTTTAGAGAGAATGTCAAAGTTAAAAGTTTTGTCTGCAATTCTCCAAATTTTTTTGTCCTTATTTTTTTTTGTATAAAAAAGCCATTTTTTTATCATTTTATATCATTTGTGTTGCAATTAATCTTCTTTTTTTTATGTTCAAAATATATTTTCGCACAGATGTAATTTACCCCTTCCTTACAGGTGCTGCTGTAAACTGATTTTTCCCTTTAACAATCGATAAATTATCATGGTCATTTTTAGGTTTTTTTATAAAGTTAAGATCTTTTCCATAAAAATTCATAAAATGTAAAATAAATTCAGTCAAGTAAATAAAACCATCAGATAGTGATAGCAATGAGGCCATAGTGCCGCAGTACTAGTGAGTTAGAAAAATGAGGGTTATAAGCCCCAGCTAGTTAGAGGATTACGAAAGAATTCGTAAAATCAAAAAAAAAATCATAGTGATGTATATACTCCTCTTTTGCACACAAGCAAATGCTTCAAACGGAAGAGTAGTATAAATTTTGAAAATATAGAACAAAATATTATGTGAATCATTATGTATTAAATATGTACTTCAAATAAATATGTAAATAAATTAATAAACATTACATACCTACCTGTGTGTAGGTATAATCGTGGTTGCATAATATCATTATTACAGTCATGAATCACCGCCGGCTATCACAGTGTTTGACTATACCGCATTAATTGCATGGTTAATAATACACCTTTATGTAAAGAACCATTAATCAAATGTAATTGTGTACGTAGGTACGCATATTTGCATTTCGAAAGACTGTTTGTCGTAGAAAATGTGGACAAGTGTTAGAGGTTTGATTTCAGTCAAGTAAAGACATTAAAGACTTGTTGCATTGATAGCACCTCTATCAGATGAGTCCTCCAATGAATTTGAGAAAAATGCGTTTAAAAGCATGTAAAAAATGATGACTCTTTAATTTTAAAAACTTCTTCCGTTTGTTTATCTCTAGTTGCTCCAGTAAATTTAATCTAAGACAGTTTCTTTCCGTATGTTGAGGTTTAGGTTTATTGTTGACAAGAACGTGATTATTCACTAAAAGATGTTTCGAAAAAATTAAACGTAGTTCTATAATTAGATTAATTCATGAACTCGACGGACACGAGCGGAGAACCAGTTCACAGTTGATGTTGGCTTCATGAGAAAGAGTCGTTTATGTGTAAATCGGCATGTGGAACGAGCTACCGGCATCTGCCTTTTGTCCAACAAACAATTCC